>JBBMJY010000003.1:14940800-15011872 GCA_037833715.1 Toxotes lorentzi
AGCAGTAGCCGGCTTTGAAGCTGGGGTTGCAGGTTTAGTTCCTGCGGGCTTGGCCTTAGCTGGTTCCTCCTCGTCTTCAGAGGAGTCAGAGTCTGAACTGCTCTCTGCTGCTGCAGCAGGCTTTGCAATAGGGGCTGCAGGCTTTGAAGCCGGGGTGGCTGGTTTAGCTGCTGCCTTTGTTTTCACCGGTTCTTCCTCGTCCTCAGAGGAGTCCTCTGAATCAGAGCTGCTCTCTGCTCTCTTGGCTGGGGCTTTAGAAGCAGCTGCAGGTGTCGGCGGGGCTGCAGTTTTAGCGGCAGGTTTTGCTGGAGCCTCGTCTTCAGAGCTGCTATCTGAATCTGAGATGAAAGAAAAACGATGTTTT
Organism: Toxotes lorentzi; assembly: GCA_037833715.1. Lineage (NCBI taxonomy): Eukaryota > Metazoa > Chordata > Actinopteri > Toxotidae > Toxotes > Toxotes lorentzi. The sequence continues at coordinate 14,941,165 of JBBMJY010000003.1, forward strand.
GGACATTTTTTAGCATGAATGTATATAGAAAAGCAGAGGAGGAAATAGAAATGATTTTTGAATCATGTCAGTTTCTCATGATGGATTATAAATGATGCAAAACACGCAAAGAGATTTACAAAAGTAAGGCATTACAAGAGATGTTGAATTCCTCACGAAATGCTGAGCTCACATTCTTTTTTTGGCATCTCTTACCTGAGCTTGAGGACTCGTCTTTTTTAGCTGGAGTAGTCTTGGTGGGTGCAGGTTTAGCTGCGGGTTTCTTTGCTACTGCCTTCTCCTCCTCCTCTGAACTGGAATCCTCTTCTGAGGAGCTTTCTTTAGCGGGTTTAGCTTTAGCTGCGACAGGTTTAGCTGGGGCAGCCTTAGCAGGGGTCACCTTCGCTGCAGGTTTCTTCACCTCCTCTTCATCCTCTGAACTTGATGAGTCTGAATCTGAATCTTCCTTTTTAGCAGGAGCGGCCTTAGCTGGAGCAGGTTTGACTGGGGCTGCTTTAGCTGGGGTGACTTTGGCAGCAGGCTTCTTTGCCTCCTCTTCTTCTGAGCTTGAATCTGGAAAAACCACAGGCATGAAGAAATATGTTCGTCACATGTCCAGCATCACAACATCAGGTCAAACAGAGTAGAAAAACATCTGACTCAAATACCAGTTGTTACCTGAGCTCTCAGAGCTGGATTCCTGCTTCTTTGCAGCAGGTTTGGCCACAGCAGGTTTGGCAGCAGCAGTCTTTACCAGTGCAGGTTTCGCTACGAGGATTACAGTGCTGTTAGACAGAGCATTAAAAGCACTGAAGTTCAAGCTAAGAAAGACGGACACTTCTTACCAGCTACTTTCTTCTCTTCTTCCTCGTCACTGCTGTCTGACGAGTCACTGTCCTTGGCTTTGGTGGCTGCCGGCGCAGCTGGCGCTTTCTGGATTGAAGCAGGAGGTGGGACTGCACTGTACGCTCCTAACGACAGAGGAAGAGGATCAGCACCATAACAGACATAACACAGAGCCTCAGTACAGTCATACAATAATTTAATCACTTTGAGATCATTCCAGATTGGACCATGTGATTGTAGTCATGACCTCCAACAAGGCATACAATAGTAAAAATACCACACCTGCTTTAGGTTTTTTGCTGGGAGGAGCCTCATCTTCAGATGAAGAGTCTTCACTGCTTGACTCAGCTGCAGCTGCAGCAGCCTTTACTGGGGTGGCTTTGACTGGAGCCTATAAGGACACGTTAAGTAAGAAATTAAAGTCTGCTATATCTATTTACTCACTAAAGTCAATATCTGATTGGGCTCAGGTGACATTATTCTAAACTCTGGAATAAAAACAATCAAAACCATGTAATAATATTAAGATATGGCCAGCTTCATTAACATACCTTAGCTGGTTCTTCATCTTCAGAATCTGAGGAACTATCTTCACTGCTGCTGCTCTCCTGCTTTTTCTGACCTGCACCTTTAGCAGGAACAGCTGGCTTGGATGTTGTGACTGCACCTGCCTTTGGTTCTGTTATTTAGAGTTAAATTAAATTAGAGAAAACACACATTATCATCGTCCGCTTAATTTTAATTCACAGTTAAAGACAGTTGCTTAACTCAGTAGCAATGACATCTCCCAATAAACTCACTTGGTGCAGGGGCTTTAGCAGACTGCTCATCCTCAGAGTCAGATTCTTCGCTGCTAGAGCTGCTGTCTTTCTTCCTCGTGTTGCCAGCAGCAGGAGCAGCAGCCACCGGCTTCACAGGAGCCTACAAGCAGAAACAACATTTAAATAATAGCATAACCCTCAATAGATTTAACCATGCAGCAACGGCTAGGTGTGGGATGCACCTTTAATTGGGATGTTTCCTCCTACCTTTGCAGGAGCCTCCTTCTTCTTCTTCTCCTCCTCTGAGTCACTGGAGTCCTCACTGCTGCTGGATGCAGCATTAGTAGCTGCTGCTGCTGCTGCTTTAGCAGGCACCCCCTTGGCTGCTAACACAAACGAAGAGAAATTGATAATGTAGTAGAGGGTTTCTGAATGGCACATTACAGACAGAATTCAGCCAGCCTTATCAATCCTCTGTGTCAAATACATTGCTATCACCTGCTGGAGCTGCCTTAGTTGGTTTTGAAACAGCTTTTTCATCCTCGCTGCTCGAGTCCTCACTGCTGGAGCTCTCTGTGGTGGTTTTTGCTTTCTTGGCCAATGGACCACTGGCAGCTTCACCCTTATTAAGAGGCGCTTTTCGTTTCTTAGCCTCAGGAGATCTAGGAAGACCAACAATGACATTAAAGTGAGAAACCATGGCTAGTTTTTAACTGCTGTCCATGGGCCAGGTATTAAATTAGCTATTAAAGTACATTTTAACTGGATATGGGGATATTTTCCATCAATCACAAATTCACAAAGTGCTTGTGGACCAAGTAAGTGTCACCTTATTATGCCAGCTGTTAAAGCAATGCTTGGGGTAGATTATTGCCTTTACAGCTTGGACAGAGCAGGAAAAAGAAACGACCCACACTAATGGTTTGCCCATATTGTCCAGATTAGTCGATACTGATATGAACTAAATACAGTTTAACGTTTACACAGCAGTGAAAAAGACAATAAATAACTCACTTCACCCAGAAGTTATAGATATTGACGAGGTTTTCTTCATTCTCATCTTGTGGAGTCTGAAGAGAAAACACATGGAGCACTAATTTAGCCAGTCACCTCCAGTTTGTAAAGTCTGTACAGTTTTAACACGTGGTTTCCCTACAAAGCAGAACACTGTATGATTTGCCTTCACGATCGATGAAATGAAAACTTTAATTAGCTCAGGTGGCAGCTGATACACCGCTTGCACGTGAGCCCGCACACGTGCTAACTTCTCCGGCCGCGCGGTGTCTGCACATAGCTATAGGTTCACTCCTCGTGCAGTCCGTGTGGACAACTTCACCTCGTAGCACCTGGAGACAAGCCGGTGGGTAAAGCCGTCTGTCAACCACACAACAACAAGAGCCGCTTACCACTTTCGTCTGTTTCAAAAACTGCTGCGCCGCCTTGGTGAACTTGTTATTCAGCAGAAAGGAATATACGCATTTGTAAAGATCACTCGGCACCGAGCTCTGCGCCGCCATCTTCAACACGCTCCTTCTGGAAGGAAAGGAAGTGCCGGGGACCCGGCGCACAATGATAACGTCGACCCTCTTCGGAGATGAGATGGTTAGTACCATTGGAAAAACATCGGACCCACTTTTGCCAAAGTATTATATTTAATAACCACCCGATTGGACCAACTATTGTCTAAAAATATGCATTTATAAAAGCTATGGCTTAATTTAAAAAAAAAATCGGTCTGGTGGTATCAGGAAATTAAGGTAGAGTGAGACATCTTTGGCTAGTTTTACTGCCCTATGATGTTTTGATACTTCGCCTTCAAATCAAAAGGTGTTGTCTTTTTTAAACCAGCACACGATTATGGTAATTAAATTAGACTTATTAATTGTTTAACACCACATTTTATAAACTGTTCCTCGTATTTTTCTGATTTTGTCAGCCATGTCGTTGTCAATAAAGGCGCATGCTTTATACGTCATCACCAAAGACCTTTCCTTTTCCTCGTGTCATAATATGGTCGTCTTTGAAGAGAGCAGTCGGGCAATGACACTGACACACAGCCAGTGGAATTAAATCTGCGATTCGAGGACTTCTTTGCTGAAGCCATGCCTCGCTACGAATTGGCCCTGATCTTGAAGGCGATGCAGCGGCCGGAGACTGCTGCTACTCTCCGGCGGACAGTAGAGACTTTGATGGAGCGGGGCGCCGTGGTGAGGAACCTGGAGAACTTGGGAGAGAGACTGTTGCCCTACAAGATAACCAAACATAACAAGAGGCACAGCCGCGGATCTTATTTTCTGATCGATTTCTACGCAGCCACCAACATCGTGCCAGGCTTACTGAATCACCTGCACCGTGATGTGGACGTGGTGAGGCCCACTGTGCTGAAGAAGGACGCCGAGGTTCCCCACAGTAACTGCTGTGGTCCCAAAGAGTGACTGAACGTAAGGAATGAATAAAGTGTATCAGTATTAGACATGCATCTGTTGAATGAAACCGGCAGCTCGTGTAGGAGCAGGAGTAATGGCTTCGTTCACAGGTGTGCACAAGTCGCCAAAATGTTAGCATTGTTTTGTCATTTAAAAACCTGAGCGATAAAACAAACCATTGTATTTGTATAGTTGCGATATCTAAGTCTTTGCTGTTTGCGTGCATTTACTGATAAAAACAAAGAGTTGCTACTATCTCAGTCGATTGGAGTTCATCATTAGTACAGATTGGATTAACAAGAAGCAATCCTTCAGCCTAGACTTCAAGGGTCTGAAAGATTCAGTCCTCCCCCTGCCCAGAAGAACCTTTGGAAAGCAATGAGTAAAATGGTTATATACATAATAACAACAGTGTAAGATTTAAAGGTGGTGGCCTCTTTGTAGTTAACAAAGATGAATAATTGTAGAAATGTAAATACAAGATCTTACATATCAAAGATGTTGCACCACCAATGCTAGAAATATTTTTTTCCTGGCCTGTGCCAATATGTGTGATCATGTCGCAAATGGCTTAGAGCTAGACCAATATGTTGGCATGGCTGATATTACTGGCTTATTTGTTTGATCACAGATACATTGGTGTAGGCTGATTTACAAGAAATTGCCTCCCTTATATAGTTTGTCCACCAGAGAGCACTGTCAGATTAATTTTTCACTTGTTAAATTTCATGCTCAGAACATATTTCGAGCACAATTCAAAAACAAACAAGTTTATCTTTATCAAAAATGTCGATGCTCTATTATTATGGTTAAAAAAAAAACTGCTGATACACCAATATTAGATATACATGATCAAATCCAGGATCAGTCAGGCTCTAAAATGCGGTCAGTGAGTCGGCTTCATTAAACATGTTCATGCAGTCGGTGCCCTTTACCTTCTGTTTATGGAACTCATACTGTGCTGACTGTGCTGTAACTTAACCCAATGTAATCATTGTTCCCTTTCTTTTACAGGTTTTCACAGCACATATCCAGAAGATGCTTCCATCTTTGACCTTTTCCACAGTTGTTGACCTGCATTTGGATGTTATGTCATAATAAACTACTCTTTTTCTATCTTAGTTGCAAGTTTTTCTTGACTACTATTACAGCTCAGACATCGTTCTTCATTTGATGTGTAGTGTTGTGTTTGTGAAATATTTCATTGGAATAATAATTTGACTTATATTAGTAACTGACTGCCAATCACTACTGAATACTTAGTGCTGCTATTTAATTTGAAATAAATGTGTTAATTTATTTGGCCATCTTTGTGAATTCATGTGAAATGAATTTCACTTTGTGAAATCGTATGCTTCAAGTTCTGCACTTTCAAAAACATATCTATATTATCTATTTTTAATTCAGATAGAAAATCCTCGTGCCTAGTATTATTATAAAGCTATCCAGCCTTGGTCACTGTCATCTGAGAAAGTTCTGTAAGACACTTACATTGAAGTGGGGGTGAGTTGTCCTCATCTGACCAAATTAAACAGCCTTGCATTATTGTAAGAGATCAAGTTACCAGTGTTTGTCAAGGACTTTTTCAGGCTTGATTAATTTTATTAGTTGGCTGGAATTGCAGTTCTGTTGTGTACGTCCACCTGTCATCAGAATTTATTTACTCTTGATGTTCGAAACGAAATGATCACATCAGATACCACAAAGCTGAGGCAGAGTCACATGTCTCGAGTCGTCAGCTGACAGTGAGACATAAAGGCATCAACAAGCCCCTCCGCCTGCATTGCAGTGCTGTCCGCTCACCAGACGACTTCACACGCCACCGGGACAAACAGACAGGCGAGCCGGAAAAACAGCGCAGTCATGCTGTTTTTAACTCTGCTTTTCGTGTCTTCAGGTAATGCCAGTACTCGGGAAGGAAATGAATGCCGTTTTGTACATGGTCGGTGGTAATGTTCAGACAGTTGTCAGGTCACATTAAAGGTTGTGGTTGTGTAACGAAGTGCGTTTCGACACCAAAACGCGGAAACGGCTCACGCAGCGTTAGCTTTAGTAAACAGTAGCTAATAGGCTAATGTTAACTTCAACAGCAAACGCTGGGTTGTACGTGATGATGATTTTATTAAACAACAATCAGGTGTTTTCTGCTCCTCCGTTAAATTTTCTACATATGTGCTAAATGTGTAAAGGAGTCTTGTTAAGGGAATCTTCACCGTTTGTCTTTTAGGTTTAAGTGCGTTGTTGTTGGCCCGGCAGACTCAGTTATCAACGTTAGCAAGCTAGCGCTAGTTGGCTAGCTAAACATCAGTACACCGTTAGCCTTAAGTCAGTATTTGTTTTTGTAGAGAATCTAACAATAACGCAAGTTACCTGAGCATCTAGCTAGCTCACCCTGATGAGATCATTTGCGTGGTGTTTTGTGTTGGTATATGCTAATGTTTTCTCTTTAAAACAGAAACTCATTCAGGGCTGGTCCGCCCAACCTGCTGTGAGCAGATAAAGTCCTCTATGTGGTTCTTTGTTGACCCCTGGTTTGGTTTTGCTAACTAGTTTTTGATAGATCCGCTCAACCAGCAGCTTTCATTTCAGCTTTTCAGTAAATTATCAGTACAAGTAAAAGTTTTGTTCTCGGTTTTGGTTCCTCTGGGTTCCTGTCTGTTTTGTCAGCTGTATTTGTCTCCATGTGCGCTTTTGTCCGACTCATCTTTATGGCCAAACAAATGTGGGTCAGTGAAATCAATGTATGAGTTATTGCTGCAATGCTAAGCATAGCTTACGGACAACTAGGGCGTTTATACCTTAAATATTGTTTGCTTGATCTGGTGACATTTTGAATATGGATCTGAAATGAATGTCGTTTGTTTACTTCTTATCAGAGCAGAGGCGGTGTTTCTTGCAGCCCACTGGCAATATTGGGTCCTCCAAGTCATGATAGTCGTGGTGTGTGTATTTAGTGCTTATCTTCAGTTTGTCTTCTGGTTTAAGTTATTGATTTTATAAGACTTCTTATTTGCACATCCACATTCTTGCATGTGTTTGCTACAGGCATTCCTAAGAGGTTCATGTCAAAGCTTCAGGGCCTGACTAGGCCCTGAAGCTTATGACATGTTATGTCTGCTTTCTTCTAGTCTTTGTTTGTCGGGTTAAATGTGTAGCCTGATACACTGAAACAGTTTTACAAGTCAATTGCTGTTGTTGAACAACGCAGTCTGAATTCCCTCTTAAAGCCTTTTGTGCTTAGCTGTGACATGTAATGTTTGAGTCACTTGCATTATGATGAGTTCTTCTGTTTCGGAGTCATGCTCCCAGACAAAAATATGCCAAAGATGTTACAGCCTTTGTTTTTTTTGTTTTTTTGCTTACCTCTTATAAAACTAATAATCTTTGCCTAACGGGTGACTTGCTTTTCTGCTGTAGCCAACAGAAATATTTAGGATTTATTTTCTGCTTCCGTGGCCTTGTAAACTGTAAATGCTTAACTAAAGTCCTAAAATCATATCCAAAGATGTCCTTGTTGGTACAGTCTGTCTGCCTGAGAATAGATTGTTATTTTGTTGGGCTGCTCATGTGACTGGAGGCTGGGAGTTTCCTGCCTGCACTCCACTGGTATGAATGCGTAGCGGGAGGGGGTTCATTGTTCTTGAAGGTTTGTCAGTACAGCCTCACCTGTGGTTCCAATTCTTGGCCATTATTGCCTCAGGCCGCTCACAGCGCCTGCATGGGGATCAGTTTATATCCTAAGTACAGTGCTGTGCTTTGGTGTGTTCATCGGTAAAGCATTTTAGTCATATTTCTAAGTGTAGCTCTTTTGGTGTGAAGATGAACTGAATCTATTTTAATTTTTATTTTTTAAAGAAGGCTTAAGAAAGTAATAGAGAAAACAGGAAGCAGTACTTTTTTCACTTCAGTGAAATGCAGTTTGCATGAGCCCAAAAGATAATAATTTCACTATATGCATAACCGCTAATTATTCAGTTCTTCAGCTGTGATGCCCATGTAAATAATAAAGTCCTCCAGTTATGTCTCTTACTGGTTTGTTGCTCTGACTGGTACTGTCAGTCTGGCTTGTGGAGGTTGGTGGTGGGAAATCATGCCAGATTTAGAGGCATATGCTAATGCGACTTAGAAATGTGTACTAACAGGATTTAGTATGTTTTTTTTTCCTTCATAGCAGTTGCAAAACAGTTAGGCAGGTTATTGACCCACAATGCTCAGTCTTCAAAGGAGTCCTGTTTTCACAGAGCAAGCACATAGATATTTGTAGGCTTACCTAACAACAGGACTTATTAGCATTTGATTGGTGCAGGGAGACTGGAGGCTGGACCAGGCTTGTGTGTCAGATAACTACCTAACTGACTAACAAGTGCTCTTCTTTATTAAAATGTCAAAATGAATCAAGCCTGAACTGGAATGACATAGCTGCCGTTCCGGGGGAAAAAAAAATTTGACCAGCTGTGCTGAGTCAGTTTCAGTACTTTTGGGCTCTTCAGTGCCAAGTTGTTCATGTTCAGTTTCAATAAATAAAAAAAAAAAAACAACACTACTTGTCATGGGCCAGACATCTTGTGTTCTTTCTCTACAGAGTTGATTTTTTTTTTTCCAAATGAAACCTGCCACACAGTTGCATGGTTAAAAATTAAATTCATAGCTTCTTCCTCCTGTAATGTATTTGGAGAACTTAGTGAGTCCTGAATTTCCCCTTTCGGTCATTACCAGGACGACTGATAAAACGGCGTGGTAAACTGTTCTATCTACTTTTAGCTAAACCAGTTTTCAGAAAGTGTTGCCTGCCATCTCGATGACTTGTTAAAATGTCTGTCTAGTGCAGATGGCTTGAGAGTGTGTAAAACAACTAACTGTACCTCAAGGAAGAAGCACTATGTCCATTCTGGAGAATTAGAGACCATTTCTGCGTGTGCACCCCCCCACCCCCTTTAAGCAGGAATAACATAACCAGGAATATGGTTCTGTTATGTGTCTGATTTCTGATCTCTCTAATAAAAGTCTCTAAAAGGTGTGAAATTTGACTCTTTTTTTTTTTTTTTTTTTTTTTGCCTACTTTCCAGCTGTAGCAACCCCACTGTTGGGCACTGAGCAGTGTGCTCGTGGCCCCCCCTACTGGTGTCAGAATGTAAAGACGGCTTCTCTGTGCGGAGCTGTGACTCATTGCCAGCAGAACGTGTGGAACAAGCCCCAGATGGTGAGACTGCATATTTTCTTTTCCTATGAAAGTGACAAGTGCTATATATATACATACATACATATATATACGCATACATGATTTTGTCCTTTTTTTTTAGTTCTAAAAAAACAGCAGATTGTTCCCTTGTGGGTTCCTCTGTTTTGAAATGTATCACACACTTTATTTTTATTTTTTGTATGTTGGAGTATTTGGGGTATTCTGTACTCTGTGAGCTTTTATTTCACACATCCACTTGTCTGGTTTCAGAAAACAGTGCCATGTGACTTGTGTAAAGAGGTGTTGATGGTGGTCGACCAGATACTGAAGGACAATGCCACTGAGGTAAGACCCATATTATTATATTTGTGCGATAGGCAAATGAGTTGCATTTTACCAAACCTATATTTAAACAAAGACTGGTTTCTGTGATTGCAGGGTGAGGTTCTTGGGTACCTAGAGAAGGCCTGCCAGCTCATCCCTGATCAAAGTATATCTGCAGAGTGCAAGGAGATGGTGGATGAGTACTATCCCATCATCATGGGAATCATCACTGGAGAGCTGGTGAGCACCATCAACCCGTTTATGCAGGCCTCGGGCCAGTTCTTCGAAAGGTCCAACAACATAACAACTAGCTGAAATAACATTAGATTAGGGCCAACACAAATTAGCCATTACCAGGTAATCAATGCTTGCATTCAGAAACATATTGGATGCTTTAAGGAGAAAAAAAAAAAAAAAAAAAGCTCTAAACAACTTTTGCCAAAGATCTTATTAAAGCTTATTGGAGTTTGATTTGTCTGTTAATTTATCGTTCAGCTTCATCTAAGCCTCTTAAAATGGTCTATCTGCCCCTTGGTGTCAAAAAAGAAAAAGGCTGTGAGCGAAGTGCAGCGAGCTGAATAAGCGCTATTGATGGGGAAGTGAGTCCAACTCTAAAAGGGAACAGAGCACTCATTGTGTAATACTAAACCCCATGACTGGGAGAGCGTTTGGTGTAGCTTTCTTTGTTTCAACTCTCACCTGCTACAGCAACTGTGGGGGTGAAAGACCGTTCTCTACAGGTCCTACACAAATAAAACATGACTTCTCTAAATATCAGCTGCAGTTTTTCCATTTGATTGTGTGTGTCATCCGTGCTGTAAAGCTAGGAGTCATTTAAGTGACTGACCTCTGCTGCTTACAGCCAACATGTGTGTGACACTTTTAAATGAAGCTCTACAGCATAAAGTGACAATTAATTAAAATGTGCCAATTACTGAAGTAACTCAAGGCTTTGTGTTTTTAGGAGGATCCCAGTGTGGTGTGTGGTGCCATGGGGCTCTGTAAGTCTCAGCAGGCAGCCCTGGCTGAGGTTCAGGCCCAGGAGCAGCTCATGTCCAATGAAATCCCCCAGATCGACCTTTCCCAGCAAGTGGCTCCTTTCCTCCTTAATGTGCCTGAGCTGCTGTATCCCCAGAATCCCAAGGAGGAGGCCCCCAAGCAGGAAGCTCCCCAACAAGAGACTCCAAAGCAGGTACTTACATGCACAACATTATGTTCTCCTCCTGTTGTTGAGTGTTGCCCTCATTTTGAATCTTACCTACCCCGTAGGAAAGTGACAACGTGTGCCAGGACTGTATCAAGTTCCTGACTGACGCTCAAGCCGAAGCCAAGGCCAACTCCTCATTTATTGACTCTCTCATTGAGAATATTGAGAACCAGTGTGACCTGCTGGGACCAGGCTTGTCTGAGATGGTGAGAGTCCCACAAGTGGAGGTGTTTTGATTAAATTTGTGGTTTTCTTTCTGGAAATGCAGGATACTAACTTTGTTTCTTCCTCATTGCAGTGCAAGCAGTATGTCAGCCAGTATGGTAGCGTTGTTGTTCAGCAGCTTATGTCCATGGTGAGTCTTCAAACATTTCCACTTCATGCGCTTCACTGATTTTTAAAAGACGTTTTTGTGTTTGGCATACATAAGCCACATTATAACATGAACGACCATTATATTCTAATATTCAGCAATGAGCTTAATGAACTGGTCATCAAAGCTAATGTGGTAATTTATGAAGTTTTGGTGGTGCACAGCTCATGTCCAGCACCCACCGGCTTCCTGACTGAATTTATTCATATCTTTGAATCGCTTACTTTCTTTATTTTCTTAATTTCTGTTGTCTTTTTCATCTGTGTTTCTTCTTTACTTTCCTCCTCTCCATTCATGTTGTCTTGCTCTGTTTTCTCCCATACTGGGTTTTGTGTGCTGCTCACCAGGAACAGGTAGGTCTCTCTGCTCAGCCTGTAGCCTCTTAACCCTTAGCTCTTGTTTTTGTTTTGTTTTTTTGCTTGGTTTGTTTTTTTTTGTGCTGTCCACTCCACTAGAGCTACTCACCTGACACTGTAGAGACGCATGTGAAGTGACGATGGAATAATGAGTGAGACTAGTTCACTTAACCTCAACACACTGCTTGTTTGACTAATGACTTGACACTTACGTGTCTGTTGGAAAAGCATAGTTAAGGGCCTCATTAAGTATGCTCTCCTGTTTCTTCACATCAAATGAGCACACAGAGATGTCATAGTCAAAGTATGCTTGGATCTTATGACTTGGTGCATGAACAAGTCAAATGATCGATGCACAGGTCTTTCATAACACTGAAGCGGCTGTCTTCATTAAAAAAGCACCATCTATTTTTTTTTCTGTAAATGGTTGGTCTTTCTTAAACATTAAGTTCAGGGCTGCCGAAGTAAACTTTTTATTTATTTTTTTGCCAGTATGGGTGTTTGTTGTGCTGTGTTTGGTACTGGTAAAAGAAAACTGCATTAGATGTCCGTTTTCTAGGGTTTTTTCAGTTTTTTTTTGTTTGTTTTTTTTTTTTGGGGGGGGGGCATGCATGGGTGGCAATGCTGTGGAATGGTATGCAGATTAGAAACACAGTTTATGCTCACAGCCTGCAGTGTGGCAAGTTTTGTCCACCTTTAGGCATGTGTCCTAAAGTTATTGTCCCTGTCCTCAGCAACCCAAGGATATCTGTGTCCACGCTGGCTTCTGTGCTTCTGCTATGAAGAAGTCCGTTCCCATGCTGAAGCTGCAGGCTGCCAAGACTGTGCCCGCTGCCAAGACTGTACCTGCTCTCAAGCTCTTCCCTGCCATCAAGGTGGAGTCTGCTAAGGTGAGTCACAGAGGACACTTGACTGTTGACTTATCAGCATTTGATACTGGTACAAAATAAAAATTGGTTTTGTGACATTGCCTCTTTGTGATGCAGCCCATGGTGCGTGTCCGTGACTCCCCAACATGTGCCATCTGTGAGTTCGTGATGAAGCAGCTGGAGACTATGTTGGAGGATCAGAGAACAGAGGTAGGATGTGTGACGTATCCACTGTGGCCATAAAAATAAGCTCCACAAAACTGCTGCCAATGTGCTGTTGGTGCGTTCAGTTAGACTCAGCTCTGGTGTCAAGCTGACCCATCTATCTTTGTCTCAGGAGGAGGTGATTCAAGCTGTAGAGAAGGTGTGCTCACTCCTGCCCTCCAGTCTGAGTACTCAGTGTAAGGACCTGATTGAGACCTACGGCCAGGCCATTATTGAGCTGCTGGTGCAGCAGGCTGACCCCAAGACTATCTGCACAGTGTTGGCACTCTGCAATGATGCCAGTCGTGCATATGCCCGTAAGTCCTCATTCTTCAAAGCACACACCAAATACAAATGTTAGCTTTGCTGACAGCAAAGTTGTTACCGAGATGCTGTGCTCAGGTGTAAGGCCTTATTGTATCATTAGTTTTTTATTTAGCTCTATGGAACCAAAGGTGTATTTCCACACATGGGTAAAACCATTTTTTTCTGTTGTAATTCTTTGCAGCCGCACTCGACCAGACTCGCTTCAAGGCTGGTGGCTACTGCGACGTGTGCAAGTTGGCCGTTACTTACATCGACGGCATTCTGGAGAAGAACGCTACCGAGCAGCAGATTGAGGAGGCTGTGAGGAAAGTATGCAGCTTCCTGCCCGACTCTTTCCAGACTGAGGTGAGTAGCTGCACCTTTTTTTTTTAGCTTGCGTAACGTGTAACTGTGCTCATGTTACAGCTGTGCATTAACCCCCATGTGTCTGTCAACAGTGTGACCAAATGGTTCAACAGTATGAGCCAATGCTTGTCCAGCTGCTACTCCAGATGCTCGACCCAGACTTTGTGTGCATGGTAAGGAGCATACTATATTAATTTATAACTAAAGAACAAGACAAATAATGTGAACACTTTATCTTGATTGTGAAGAAGTATTATTAATTTAATTAAATTTTTTTCATAAAATATTGGGAATGAACAGTCACTGGGATATTCAGCTTGCACTACATCCATGCAGCCTAGTTTACTATTTGAGCTGTGTTTGTGTGTGTAATAGAAATTAGGAGCCTGCCCTGAAGCTGTGCACAAGCTGCTGGGAGCAGAGCAGTGCAGCTGGGGACCTGCATTCTGGTGCAAGAACATGGAGACTGCAACTCTGTGCAATGTGAGTAATTAAGCTCTGTTTTGACACCAAAATGTGTCTCTTAGAGCCCATTTTGGGGATATGAACTATCTATAAGTTTACTTACATGTTTGCTTTGACAATCCTGTCCAACCACTTGTCTCTGTCTTTTAGGCTGTGGCTCACTGCAAACGCCATGTGTGGGTATAGAGGAAGAGGAAGCACAAGCTAACCTGTAGGGAATTAAAAGAAAAATAATATATAGTGCTGCTTCCCACTTTTAATTTTTGTCCTGACTTCCCTTTTTTTTTTTTTTTAATACACTTAAATGACTGCAGTTTATGTTTAAATTAACTTTGATATCTTGAATGACGTCATGTTGGAAAGGGACTGAGCATTTGTATTATTTGTTTGGTTTTGTTTCCCCCTGTGGGGTGGGGGGCAGGAAAGCTATGATTACGTGTATAGTGACCTGCAGCTCAGCCTGTTGCTGCTTCACTGAGCAGAAGATACAAAGCTTCACTGTTGGGCTTTGCAGATTTGCATCATTTGGGTTACGTTTCTTTATATGGCTTGCTGGGTGTGTGTGTGTGTGTGTGTGTGTGTATGTAAGAACACACATTCAAATTTCACATGTTGTATAATGTTAACACAGCACCAGATGGCTGGTGTCCTAGTGTGTCTAGAAACCCCCCCCACACCCCTCCAGCTGTATTCATTTCCTTTTCCTTGGAGGAACTGCTTGCAAATAGGAGAGAAAGCTCAGTGTGCTAAGAATGGCTGGCATTACTTTTAGCGGTATGTCTGATCCTTTAAGCAAATTTCTATTTTGTAGACAAATGTTTTTGTGTGTTTGTTTTTAAGGAGCTCATATGGAGGTATTTAGTCTGACGTTGTACCTCCCACTCACCTCCCATTGTGTGCATTCTTCCTCCTGTTTGTAAATCACTGCATTTCTAACATTGAAAAAGCATCTCAAATTTCAATTGTCTGCTTCATACCCAGAGCCAACTGTCAGTTGATCTTTAAATTTTTAATTAAAGCGATCCCAATCCTATGTTTCATTGTTTTCCTTTGCTTTAAATGGAACTAAACTTATTCTTACAAAGCTTGTTCTAAAAAAAAAAACAAAAACAAAGAAAACTTCCCCCTTGTTTATTACAGGGTGGCCATTTCTGCAAACTAGGACACAGACTTTTGTGCAGCCTCAGCAGTCAGTCATGTCCAGGTCATTTAACTTAACTTTATAACTCTATAAACTTATATGCAATATTAAAATGACAAAACAGTTTTTGCTCAATAAACCTCACATGCTACAGCTGAACACTTTTTTTTAATGATGGCCACAAACAGGTCTCTAGATTAACTTCTCCAAAAGCATTTGCTTTCCTGCACTTCACTATACAAGAATAACTAACGTGGAGAATTAAAGTTGCCACATATGTGTAACAACGCATTTGAAAGTGGTACTGCAGTATTGCACTACGTTACCAAAAAAAACCCAAAACTGAAGATGCTATACCTTAGCTACTGGCCACTCAAGTGAACATTTCAATGATGATTGAAATCCAAAAGTTGTTACTGAAAATGTTCAGTATAAAATGTGATCAAGTTAAGATACAAGGTTTACAGACAGCAGATGTAAATCAACAACCTGTTCATTTACTTGCCACATTTTTTGCAATTGTATCAATAAGATGTGGTGCTTCTTTGACATCTGCATATTAAAGTTGAAATGACACTTGACACCCTCTGCATAGCAACATCCAGACCCCAGATTTTCACTTCTTGAAATTAATATGTGCAAATTGTGTTTTGCAAAATGAAATATATAAAATAAAAGCTCTGTTGTTTAATGAGTTGTTCGTTTTGGACTGCACCGATTGCAAATGTTGCTCAAAGAACCACTCCCTCGTTTCAAATAGAGCAGGTAGAGGCCAAGTCATGGCCTCACAGCCTTAAGGTTCATATGAGCCACATCAGTGTAAACATAACACACGTTAATGTGAGGTATGAAAGAGTTAAGGCTTTTAGGTCACGATTGGCAATGAGAAGCTTATCAGGACTTTTTCCTCTTAACAGCCTGATCAGATACAGTGCACGATCAGCACGGAGAACGCAGATCCAACAGCCAGTCCCAGAGTGAGGAAGAAGGACATGACCATTCCTGTGGCCTCTGTCAGCTCCCGAGGTACCACCTTTGGGCCATATATCATTGGTAGAGTGCCTAGGTAGCCATTAGAGAGGCCTAGCATACAGTTAAAGACCACAGGGTACACATCATTTGCGAACAGCACTGTGTGGAGGTGGTCCCGCGGCTGGTAGTTACAGAACATGAGAAGTGGGACCAATACGGAACGACACAGCACAAGTACCGGCAGGACTCGGCTGGTGGGGCCCGGGACCTGTAGCCAGGCTGTGGCCTGCCTGCCGCAGTAGTCTGCCACATTGTACAGGAGGAAACTGGTGAGAGGCACAAAGTAAGTGGTTGTCCAAGGACTGCCGCTGTCTTTGTGGACAGACTGGATCCCTGAGGATACAGCTGGGAACACCATGATAGAGATGCAGAAGACATAGAAGACACTCAGGCCAAGGACCCACGTTTTCCTGAGGATAGGCTGCAGCGGTGGGACGGAGACTGTGCTCACTGTGCCTGAAGAGCCTTCACCTTCGTTTTTCACTCCTGTGCTCGTGCACGTTGCTGCCAGCATGTAGTGTCTAGAGAAAAGAAGCGGAGCGCAGCATGTTTTAGAACGAGTACATCTGAAATCTCTAAACATCTTTGGACACTGAAATATTTTCTGAATGTTAAGTCAAGTTTGAACTGAATTTGGCAACATAGCTTTGATTGCTCTGGTGTTAATGAAACAAATTACAATACACTTTAACAAAATGTATTGAACCTGGCCCCTAAATGTGTCAAATGCATTGAAAAAGGCTATAACAACGGTTGGTTTTATTATGTACTTTGCAACTGACCTAAATCAAATAGCAGCTGCAAATAAAATGCACATACCAAATAACTGGAACAGGTAATTTTAGAATATTCAATACTTTTATGTTGAACTAATTCAAACCCACTATGTGTAGGATTTCATCTTTTCTAGCATTGGCACCATCTGGTGGTAGTATGCAGAATGACACTGTGGCAGATCATGCACACTGCTTAACTATCTGTAATCTATAGCAATCTTACAGAACAAAGGAAGGTGTTATCATCACCTACACTGCTACGGACCTTGAATATGCCAGTTTGGGCAGCAGGAGATACGTGATAATGCAGAGCAGAATGAAGAAGTCGGCTGTCAGGAAATAGGCCAGAGCGCTGTCTGTCACATCCTTCGCGAATGCCAGGTCTATTACTGATGCCACTGCACTCAGTGTGCCTCCCATCGCCTGGCCTGAAACAAAAAAAAGCTTATTGTGCAGTCAGTTAAGAAAAGACAATTGAACTGCCAAATGCCCCATAAGTATTACCTCTGTATAATTACCTCTGTATGTTAAATATAACTAGAAGTGCATCTTTTTTGCCTTTATTAGAGAGTACAGTAGAGAGTTGACAGGAAATGAGGGAGTGAGGATGATGACATGCAAAAAAAACCCAAAACAAAACATTGCGACACCCAATTAGCTCATCCTTTTTATGTACCTGTTTTGCACTGGACAAGACGCATAATTATAACCAGTTATGTTAATAAAGACATAATAATTAAACCCATTAATTAACTGAAAAGTGTATCTATGTCATTATACTGGTCTTGCATAATACAAATATAGAAGGAGATGCAATGAAACAAAATGAGGTCCAAAAACAGGATCATTGGTTCTACAGAAGGAACTTGTTATGCAATTATAACATTTCTATTGTGCGTTCTCTTCTGTATTCTTGTTGTGTTCTCCAAAGTGCTAAAGAGTACATTCTCTATGGATATCAAGTCAGCAGAAAAAGTATTTGTACTGTTTAAATGCTACAATAAAGACAAATAGTGTACACAAGAGACATTCCTGACCTGAATGAGGACAGTACCTGATATCAGGGCCTGAGAGATCTTCATGGGGAAATGCCCACTGATCCCAAACACGCTGCCAGAGAAGATGTTGGAGGCTCCGCTGACAACAGCCACACTGACCAGCGTGCAGCTAAAGAACTCCATCGTGCAGCCTGATGTGTCCACCTTCACCAGCACCGTGGTCAGCACAAACACCAGCAGGATCACAAAGAGAGACGACAGGATCCGGACGTTGGGAGACAATCTACCAACACAGAACAAACGCACGTCCTGGGATTAGGCGAGAGTTTTATCAAAGATGAGCTGATTAACACAAACAAACAAATAATAATGCAGATGTTTTGTGCTGTGCTTTTGGTTAAAGTCAGAAACTGTACGGTCTGTGTACAACATAAATAAGCAAAGAATACGGAACGTGCCTGCACAAATGTGAGAAAGTAAGCTACTGATCACCCACACAGACTATAAATAAAAAATATATTCGGCTGCAGAGGTGTGACAAAACACTCTCTTCCCTCGATGTTATCTCAAACCGGAACAGACTTATCCAAGTCCAGAGAGAATGTAAAGAAACTCCCATTGTGTGCATTGGAGTGTGTTCTATATGTGTGTGTGTGTGTGTATGTATATGGTCTTAACCTGTTAACTAGGACATAGCTGAGTATCAGACACAGCACAGAGGGCACCGTGGAGGCAATGGTCAGATAACTTTCAAAGTAGTCCTGTGAACAGTTATAGAAAAGAAAAAGAAAAAAACATTAAATTTCTTTTAATTTAAGAGCAAAACACGTGTCTCACACAAAGAGGAAGTGAAAAGGAGGGGAGAAATATAAATATATAACAAATACTTTCCTTCCTTATACGTGCTGTGGTTCCCCAGTCAAGTAAAACCAAGCATTAATCGCAGAAATCCACAGAACTCATACAGACAGTTTCACTGGTTTATCAGCTGTTTATCTTGTCTAAAATAACAGGCTTGAATTTACTGTATTGTTGTTACAAATAAAGGCCAATCTTGACTTATATTCTTACGGAAAGAGGTTTTCTGTTGGTTGTCTCAGTCATTACAACATGCTGCATGTCATCACAAATTTATTTCTACGAAATAGTCAGACAAATCACCAAGATTTTGAGTCCAAAGAATTATTTGTTCAACTCTGAAAATATTTAAGATCATCGCCTTCTCTTTCTGATGTTGTGTGGCTCTTTCGGTATTCACGACATTTACATCCACCTTGATATGTGAAATAGTAGATAAACTCACAACATTTCAAAGCAGATCCTAAATTACCTACATGGTGTTTACCATCCTCACTTATAAATACAGTATTTGGCTTTAAAACTTTTTTTCCTTGTACCTTCTCTGACAGTGACTTAACTGTCAACAACAAGCTTTTGGCATTTCTAATTGTATAATTGCGTTGCAATGGATTTCTGTGAGATCTGAAAGGACACTCAGTCCTCACATGTGTCACAGGACGGTCAGTTCCATGAAAAACATGCAGAACGTAGCATTGTAGTTACAGTAGTGTCTCTCTCACTCACACTGAGATCTGACCGCTGAACCCCACTGGCGCTCTGATGAGTGTTGTTACTCAGTTTGTAGAGCCAGTAGTGTTTGGCTGTTATGAAGAAGTTCCAGGGCAGCAGGGACCCGATGCCCATCAGAAAGAAGATGATGTACACCAAACAGTAAGAGTCGTCTGGACTGTAGCGCACAGCCAGAGGCACTGAGGAATGATTGGGCAGGAGGGATGCAGAGGGACTCTGGTCTTCATTCTCGTCGTCCTCAGATACATTGTCCTCAGTTGGAATGTAGGAGGAGTTGAGACTGGGCTGCACAGGCTCTGTGTCGTCCATTTTCACACACAGAGTATTCACGAAGTAAAGTTGAAAGAAAACGGGGAAGGTTGAGGCAGTAAAAGAACAGTAAGGTGGAAGGTGTTAAAGAGAGAGCTGTGAGGAGGAAGGAAAACATCAGTTGAAAAAAAAAAACAGTGCAACATTATTACTGCAATAAGTGCGGTTTGGATGAAACTTACATTTACTCGTGCATGTCCTGAGAACGAAAAACAGACTGTGTTTGTTGTGGAGCCATAGTCTGGAGAGAGCCCTGCGCTGAAGCTGGTAGAGATCAGGTCAATCGCCCAGATCCTATGATGCTGCAAGGAAAGGAACCAAATTTATCCCCGGGAATGATCATTTACTTCCCAGATGTACATCTTTAAAGACAAACATTTAAGGTAATGCAGGACCCGTCATGTTCAGCTCAAAGCACTGAACTTGATAAACAGGTACCTCAACTTGGATCAGAAAAGTACGCAATTAAACTGTGACTCACCATCATGGTCCAGATGATGTGGAATGTGACATGAACACATTGTCCTTTTCTCACAGTGCTACTGCTGCACCAACAATACTGCTGTGGGGCCCTGACATCATTACTATTTGGTGTGTGTGTGGATATGAACCCCTGCTCTCGCAGACAACAGGAATCAGTCTATGACTCAAGTAACTAGAGTCACGGCTTGGTCATTCCCACACACAGGGGGGGTTTCTAACTTAAACTCTCCATCATATAAAGAAGCTCAACACGTCTTGTCTTAGGGCATGTGATCGTTTGACTCATTACACTGACTTTCCGCAATCACTACAGTTACAGCAGGTAGGAAGAGTCATGAGACAGGACCACAGCTGCGTAGACGAAGAAAGTGAACGCCACTGACACAAACAGAACAATAGACTTTCAGTAGCAACGCTTGCTTGCACAGTAAGAGGTCACTGCTTGAACTTGAGTTAAGGAGTTAAAGAGGACTGACGTGACAGTACAATGCTGACCTTGCATCCTTAAAACATCACGTGTACCGCTAATGAGGAACCAGTACTCATGTGATGCTCATCCAAGAGAAAGCAATTACAAGGTATAAAATATTCAGATTGCACAAAGGAGTTTGGTTCTAGGAAGTATGTCGCTGGTCACTGCGGACAGCTGGTTTTAATAACTTCTTTCCACCGTTCACTGCAAAAACATTCTGCTCATTCTTACGTGGTTTTCGTTATTATTATCTTAAGTCTTACTTGTTTAATGTGTACACCGGTGTGTTCAAACACGTAAACCAACATTAGAGGCTAGCTAAGCGTGTATCCCAGCCGTGAAAGTGAACCTGAACCGTGGAGTATCCACAAACTGACCTGCTCCACCCCCGAAACCCCCACAGATGGAATACAGACTTACCTCGCTGTTGGAAAGTCCCTGGGTGTTGCTTCTGTCTTCTCCCGAGGAATTACACTAACACGAAATTCCATTTCACAGCAAACCTCTTTTCTGGTCAGCTTATGAGCGACATCCTTGGTCAGCACGGACAACAACAAATGATAAGACATCCGCCACGAATCTTTCAGAATAAAACCGCAATCTGGTCAGATTTAAATCAGACTGACTCAAAACGTATATTTCGCTGAATATGGACGTACATTTCATTAATGCAATGCGTCTTCTAGCTCTTGATTTATTCAAAGTGTATTCTGAAAATTAAAATATAATAAGATTAAAGTAAAACGTAACTCATGCTATTATTTTGACAGCCAGACCTATACGTCGGAAGTTTTGCTCTTGAAAACGATGGCCGCTAACTCTTTTCCGGTAAAGCTTTTCTAAAATAAAAGCACGCATTTAGAAATTCATTAAAACTGAGTGCATGAAAAATACAATTGGAGTTAATACTTGCCGAAATTATACTCACTTATTATACAGTATATACGCCTTTTCTAATAAGTGCTATCCTTCTAACTTACAGTACTAAGTGCAGCACTTAACCTTTTTGAAAAAACAAAACAAACAAAAATGGCTTCATTGTGGAAATATGTACATATATACACATACATGTGAAAATTATAAAAGTCAAACTGCACGTTTTGTTTGTATTTTGAATAGTGGCAGACTGTTTTACCAGTATTGAAATGGGAATTGTTATATTGTTAAGTTTCAGTGGATTTTTATCTGATATTTATCTGATAAGTTTGTTATGTAAAAGTATGTAGTATACATTATATGTTTTTGAAAATAAATTACAAAAATTTCTGAGAAATGTACAGTGTTGAAATCAATAAATGAAAAACGTTGTCAAAATACATAAGAAATGTCAGAGTAATTACAATAAAATATTCTTTATAGACTTTCCTTGCTCAATTTTACACAACACACTACTATACAATTTGAGGTACTCATTAATAAAATGAACCTAACCTTCAGACATCACATGGACTCCTGAGAAGTATTGAAAGTATATATTGTTGTAGACATATCATTACGTGATCATTAGTGATCATTGCAACAGTTTTGCTACTATTAAGAGTAGGAATAAATGTATGTTTGCTCATGGGAAATGTATCAGACAATTTCCATTGCTATTGTTTTCATTTTGTCATTAACAATAGTCCTTTATCACAATTATTAATCTGATAAAAGTCACACATTGTAAATATTCCCTGTTTATTTGAAAAGATTCCAGAATCAGTTTTGATTTTATTGTATTGTATTGTGTGAACTTGCTCATGAGTAGAACATGTTGAAAAGTGTGGGGGTATTTACCAGTAGAGGGCACCAGAGGACAGAATGTTCAGTAGTGTGTCATTGCACCTCTGTGGGATAGGAAAAACAATTACAGTAAATGTGAGAAGAAAAAGACTACAAGTCCTCTTTCCTGTCAAACATGACACCATTTGATTTTGTGTCTTTGACTGGAGTGAAAACTTGCAGACTTTTGCCTCTTTGTGGCACATGAGTGGACTCCACTGTATTAAACTAATCATTATCAAATTAGTCACTGTCCAAATGTGGAACCTTTCCTACTCACAGCTGCTGAACTGATGTTTCCCTCTGGAAAAAAACAAAAAAGAGATCAAACTGTGCAGGACCAGGCTGCACAAATAATATTCAACAAAATGTTTTCTTCTTTCCACTGTCAACCTAAAATCAAATACATCCTCTTTGTACTTGTTCTACAGATTATGAAACTAAGCACTGATTAGATATCCATTTTCTCATTTTGCTTTTAGGAAGGTGTGTGGGTCTGTATGTTCTTATAAAGGATTCCATAGCATTGCATTGTAAACCTAATATGCTCCATGTCTTGGTTCAGATTCTCACATTTTCCTTTCTTAGGCGAACTCAAAAATGACTCCTATCATTTCATAATGCGATAGAAGAATATGTGTTGTAAATGCCATGCAGTTCGTTCTCAGAATCGTTTTCACGTGCCTTCAAAACTATAATATTCTCACTGCTAGCTTATTCTCTAAAAATGAACAAAAACATCCTGTGTAGGGCTGAGGTTGAAGCTGCAGTCAACTTTTATACCACCACTCCATGCATTATAAAAGGTTCAATTAACTCATGCACTGAAGGGTGGCATATCAGTCCTCAATTAGCGGTGCATCTAATGAAACAGGTGCAAAGTCTTGCCTGCCATTAAGACCATACTGCAGCTCACACTGACTGCAGATGACTCACTGGGATATTTGTTCTTGATACTAAAGCCTAACTCGACGAATCCCCACACATCTAACACTCGTAAAAAAAAAAAAAAAAAAAAAAAAAATTGAGGTTAGATCTAAAGGCCCGTAGTTGATCCTTAAAGGCCACTATTAGTGCCTGTAAAACCTTGTTAATTTGAAGGCCAGACAGCCTGCCAGTTAAAAGCTTTCAAAGCTAAATGGACCTAAAGGGAATTTTCCAGTGGGGTGTGAGGAAAAGAAGGGACAGGTTGAGTAGCTCTGCATTTTTTCTGAAAATGAGGTGTAATTGATAAACACACAGGTTCCATTTAACGGTGGCTTTGTCCTGCCAAAGGGCTCCAGAGACGCTTGTTATTTGGTCTGTGGGTTTAATGGTAGCTTGTCCTACACTGGTTTTGCAGTAACAAGGTTTAGTTCAATAACAACAAAACAAACAAGGCAAACACTGTTGTTAAACTAAGAAATATAATTTATTGCATAAAAATTATATTTAGTTACAGGTAAGAAGGCTAGACGTTTATTTACAATTGGTACTTTACAGAGATAAAATAATGTCACTGAATCCATTTTGTTTTTTGTAAAAATGTCTGACCTCTTGAACAAAAGGCTAAATTTTCCTCTTTGACGGGAGTAAGGTAGAATCCAGTCCAGATCCAGCACACGTTATCCAGAGCTGTGGCCAAAGATCCAACAGATACTCAAGAAATCTGGATGAATAAACACTGTAGTCTATAGCTAGCCGGTCTCTGTAACAAGATTTGAGGAAAGAAAATAGTCCTGCAGTGTTCAGGGATCCAAAGTACTGAACTAGTTGTGTTCAGATATTTCCTCACAAGCAGGGCATGAGTTCATAATGTCAGTCACAGCTATGTGCTTTTTTTCAGCAGTCGCTTCCTTGGTCAGTGATCCACTTCTTAAGATCCAGACGGAGAATTCCCACACAGACTACCATCACCACTCTTTAACCACTTTAGGATACAAAATCAAAACCCTGTCAATGCCCTGGTCTGAAAAAATAGAATTACTCTTCCAGGAAACAAAAGAAGTCAAAATGCTTTGCTTTTCTTTTGTACTTGCATAGCACTTACAAAGAGAAATGACAGACCTTAAGCGTGTGCACATACTGTATTTGCACACCCACCTGCCCACTCACGCACACTCACACACACACGCACACACGCACACACGCACACACTTATGTTTCCAGTTCATTCATACAAAACAGTGACATGACTCACTGCTGAAGAGGAGGGATACTGCCTGTGTTTTGGTTTTTGTGGTTTCAAAGATATGAACACTTTTTTTTTTTGCTTTTAAGGGATAAAAAGACGCAATAACACAAAGAAATTAAGTAAAGACAATGTTACAGATGACAGCATCTCAATTCCTGTCTAACAATAACTGACAGAACAATATTGATAATGCAAATAGCTTGAGGACCCTGACCACAAAGCAGGCGGCTTAGTAAAAAGGTTAACAATATGTTATCAAATCGAGAGAAGGGAGATGTAAAGAGTTTCACGGCAATGGATAGACAGATGGACACATAGATAAGTGGTGGACAGCGAATAGATCGAAACATAATGCAGTTAGCATTGAGGTAAATTTTATGGTCCCTTGCTGCCTAGTTGATTCAAGGCGAGGCTAATCTATTTTGCAATATTCATCTCTGAACAGTGGAAACTGCCCTCAGTTACAGCAAAGCAAAAAGCCTATGAAATGCAGTGTGCAGTATATTCACCTGGACATTTGACCACCTCTAATCATGTTTTACAGTTCATATTTTACATTATGAATAGATACACAATATTAAAAATAACAAACATGGTTTTGTTATTCACAACTGAGACATCCACTGTGCACCTAAGTCTCCCATTTGGCCTTCTCTACTAGAATCAAAAATGATACACAGCAGCTCAGAAGCCTAAACAAGCACAAATGATGAAACTGGTTTTCTATATGATCAAAACAGCAAAAAAAAAAAAGAAAAAAAAAACAAACAATCCACAAATATGGATAATAACTTAAAAAGCGTTCCCCAAAGGAAACTTTTAAGGGATGACCAGAAAGCTCTCCTGCAGTTTATTCTCAACAGATCGGATGAGTGTGGCAGAGCGATAGAGGAATGCGAGGAGAGATGAAAGAGAAACACCCCTGTGAGTCGGAATGATATGCCAAGGCTTTGAGGCATTTGTCGGTACAATATAAAGAGTCAGTCGGTCTAGTTATCCACCAATTCTGAAACAATCTTCACAATTCACCCTCCCACCACAAAGAAGAGGCAGCTTTTTTTTTTTTCCAGCCCAAAGCGATAAGCTCAAGCCCTGAAACCTTGAGAGCTCTGTCCTCATACCATTTGTTGACAGTCGAAGCAGTTAGACAAGAAATCCTAGCCTGTCTGATTCAGAGCCGATTAATGACCAGTTTGTCCGCATGTGTGTTGGAGTGTGTCTGTAGCCTGAGGAGGTTGCAGACAGGTCAGTGCGGCCTGTCATTCACTACCCACACAGAATGACAATGGAGAAAACAAAAGCCCCTGCCATGAGGTGAGATGGTGTTAAATCATGCACTTTCATGCTGCTACTGAAACATGGGTAATCACGTGTTTGTGTTGTTGTGTGTGCTTTAGTGTGCTGAATACATGGATTTTTTTTTGTTTGTCCCAAAGCTTTGTTATTTTTATATACAAGAATAGAGTCATTCTCGATCTTTGCAGAGACACTTTTTTTTTAACCTTCGTTATCCTCAAAATGGTTTCACATCTTGTAACATTGCTTTGGAGGATACAAATTGGATCAGGTTAGCAGTTATCATAGGACGGCTCGCACGGAAATGGGTTATGGTGGATGTAGCAACAGTGGCTGATCAGGGGCCAGTGAAAAGCAAGATGAGATGGAAGTAATAGAAGAGAAAAGAAGAACCAAAATGGTCTGTGGGCTTTTAATGTGTGCCAGGGTGTGCATATTCATAGGCAGGTATTCCTATTTTCATCACGGTGGTTAAAAAAAAAAAAAAGTCTTGCTCACTCTCTTGTTCATTGACCAATCAACAATCCCCATCTGTTGTCATGACAACTAGCACCTCACTTTTGCCCATCTCTTCCAGTGCGGTCGCCAGAGAGACCAGGTCTGCGTCACCTTGGTGACAGGCTTCCCATAAGTCCAGTAGAACACCTGTGGGGCTGGGCTTTGTTGCAAAGTAGTTCAAGTACCTGAGGGGAAGAAAGACGAGGTAAGTTGTATGAAGAAAAGGGCAAAGTGAAGTCAGCGCTTCACTACTGATTACAAAGATTTTCAATATTAAGAAGTCATTAATACTTTATATTGCAAATACTGCTGGTTACACTTCATTTTGACAGTCCAATATTGATACCCAACTAACTATCATACCTCACATAACAGGACTAGCTAGTTAGCAAGACTAAATATTGTCTGATATTTTGCGTAACAATGTAAAAAATGTGACCTTTTTTTTTTTTTACACTTAAAATTTGTGCTCATTGTGTCACACATGACCTAAACTCCACCTCTGAGCCCTTTTTAAATTACAGCCCCACACACCTCAACTCGGAGAGGGACACAGATTTATCACTCGACAGTAGGAGCTAAGAACCTGAGCATCAGCAGTGGACTCTACAACCACGGCGTGACCAAGCAGCCCTTCACTCATAAACATGTGAGGCTGATCTGACCTGTCAAAGCCCAGACTGTGTGCCAGTAGTCTCCAGTCACACCCGCGAGCGCTGGGTGCATCCAAACTGGCACAGATCTTCTGGCGGATGGAGTCAGGCAAGCGAAAGGCATAGGGTCCCACTTGAGAGGAAGGCAGGCAGGTGCCTCCTGAGGGGAGGGGCGAGTGTGGGGGTAGAGTCTGGATTGAGACAGAGAGAGGACCGTACTTGTTACTTGTACTAGTGTTTTATTGACCTGAGTGCCATTGCACTTCATAGCGCTCTTATCTGTATTTAAGCAAGCCTGTTTTAGCTGTTACCATTACCTCCTGGATGTCTGTATGCAGCTGGAATATCTGTCCCTCTCCTTCCACCTGTCTGACACAGATCTTACAGGTGAGCTGTGACACAGCCAGGCTGCCTCTCTCCAGGCTGAAGGTGCAGTGCAGAGGTCTCTGACTGCCACTCCAAATGTGATAGAACGGGATCTCCTGTCACAGAAAGAAAAAGCGTAAAGTGAAAAGCTGGATAAAAAGTGTCTCCACAAGGTGATCACAGTGTTTTTGTTCTGAGCAGCACAATCAGGAATGATCTAGAACACGGTTTCCATTCAAGGAGTGTGCAGCATGCTTTATTTTGATACTGGGTGTTTCCACCAACTGGGTCTCCGTGTGTCACAGCACAATTTATTTCCAGAGTGCACTGTCCATAAATTAGAACCACTATCAGATTCCCCGTTTGTTTATTCAGAGAAGGTTCAGACTGCAATCTTGGTGCTGCTGCAGAGAGAATGCAGCTGAGAAAAGTCTCTGAGAAAACAGCCGTTCTACTCAGGTGAAATCAACAGTTCTGAGGTATTTCTTTTTCACTTTAAAGTAACACTGACAATCTATTAATACAAATTTTAAGCTTCTGATTATTTGGCCTTTATTCAAATACAGGCAGATTGTTCTCTTCTAGACATACATGTAAGAAGAGGCCAGTATCTATTATCTGTTACATTATGTCACCTGGTATTTGGCCAGTAGTTTGCTTCTCCAGTGAGTGTGAGGAATATCGTGGATGGACAGACGCAGGTTGTGGTAACTGTCTTTGAAGAGCAGCGGCTTGGGATCCTCCAGCAAAACTCCACCTAGACTTCTTTCCAAATCCAGCACCTCCTGCATAGAGGCCGAGAGAAGACGAGCTTTAGGAACACATTTATTTGAGAGCATACTCTCTAAAATGCTTCATTAAAATGTGTCGTGCATTCAGTCAAGTTGGTGTCTCCACAAGGAAATGTGTGAGAGCTAACAGTATGAAAGCTGTTTGAACTTTAGCGGCCAGAAATCATGCAATGCGATGCCAGTAAACTGCACACAGCACGCTCATGTTTACTACCCCGGCTGGTCTGTGAACACTTCATACAAAAGGGACTGAGAGAAGGAAAATATTTAACGTCACTGAGTCCAACTTTCACTGGATGTGGAGTGCTCACTTGCTGTTTAGTAGGGAGCTTGTATTGTGGTGCACTATTTTAAGGCTCTGCTTCTAGTGGGACAGGAAGATTCATTATGTGATACCAGAATTTAATTTGAAAAAACAGGGTGGATTTGCAGGGTCAGCTAAGATGGGATGGCGCTCCTCTATTGCCCTGAACCACTATGGAAATGAGTTATATTAAGTTTTATTGTTATGATCTTGTTTCACGCTTCAATTTCACAACATGTTGTTTTTATTATATTCTATTTATACTTTGCTTTATTTTATTTCATGCTATGCTTTCTGATTTTGCATGTCGAGGTCTTCTGCATGATTTAATCTGTCCTTTATTTTGGCTCTCTTCTTTTTTTGAACTGGGGATGAGGATAGCTATTCAAAGCTACATTAGCTGCCGTTAACATAACACAACCAAAGCTCCAACAGAACTGTCAGCAGGCGGGTTACATTATGGGTAATGTAGGTGCCAGGGTTTGACAAGGAAAACGAATGCGTGGAATAAAGAAGACAATTCCTCTGGCTCTGCTGCAGTGATTTTGATTCTTTGTTTGTGTCCAACAGTGTTACATGCTAAATCACTGGAGTACTCTTTTAATATTTAAACTACTACGTACAGTATTGCCAGAATCGCACATAAAAAAAAAAAAATGACGTAGGCAAGTCGATAGAAGAGAAAACAGAAACAGAGACGCAAGAAAAATAAAATCAAACAGCAGGACAAACTGACAGATGCTCAGATATATAGACATCAACAAATACATATACACAGACAGGCAAAAGAGATGGATAAACACACAATAAACACCTTGAGGGCATGTGGAGTGTCATGGATGCAGTAGATCCGGAGGCTGTAGTCCAGGGAGAGGCAGGGTGCTCGGGGGGCGAACAGAGCCAGCTGCAGGCGTTTGCAGGCAGGCTGTGGAGGGCAGGACTGACCTACTAGGCCGTACGTTCCCAGCTGCTCCATGAGAATGTGACAACACTCCTCCTCCAGTTGCAGGTAGCAAGGAGATGACAAAGTCTCTTCACCCACCGTCAGAACCTCCTAAAAAAAGATTGAAGTAGGGCTCAGTGATGCCACACCGTGAGATGAGATCTCCATTATCTGATGCCAGTGTTAAGGTGTCTGACCTCCCATGCCCCCTGGTGCGTCTGAGTCTTGAGTGTGAGGGTCCAGTCAGGTGTAGGTGTGTCCAGCTGGGCACAGTGGGGCAACGTAAGGACCACAGGGCGATTCAGCAGCATGCCGGATGGGCCACAGCTCACCACAGGACTCAGAACAGTCTGACTGCCCTCAGAGGGTAGCCTGTAAATGTCACACACACACAGACACACACATACACACACATACAGGGAGAACATCGGGCATTTACAGCGTTTGCCGAAACATCACACTTCATTTATAAAAGAACATTGTGGCCACGACACGGTTTGGAACATGCTGGTATTGACGTATTTGAAGCAAAGTGAATATCAGACTTTCAGAAAATTGCCAAGAAATTAATCCACTCCAATATATTTGTGTAGAAGTTGAGTCAAGTTGATCATTTTTTTTTATCCTCAGAAAAAGTGATAGAACTTCCAAATAACCTTCAAGTGGTTCGCAGTAGGTGAGCCTTGCATGGGAAACTTTCTGATTGAGGTGAGAATGAGGTCTATTCTGCTACGTGGTTGCAAAGGAGATGAGTGAAATAGAGGGATAAAGATGAACAGCACTCACGTTGTTTTGTCCCACTTGTTAATAATGAGGTACATCTCGTAGAACTTCCCCTGGGGGATTGTGCCAGGTGGGACCAGCAGACTCACACCTAAGGGAGAAGGCATCATGTCTTATGTGTGATTAACATGTCATTGCTTCACAGTAGCAGAATACAAATCTTTCCATTTATGGATGAAAAGACAGTTGTGTGGGTGAGTTGTTTGTT
Organism: Toxotes lorentzi; assembly: GCA_037833715.1. Classification (NCBI taxonomy): domain Eukaryota; kingdom Metazoa; phylum Chordata; class Actinopteri; family Toxotidae; genus Toxotes; species Toxotes lorentzi. Next base: position 14,971,403 of record JBBMJY010000003.1, read on the forward strand.
ATTACCTGTGTTTGGGATGGTGAGGCGTCCTCCCAAGTTACCCAGGGTGGCACTGGTGCTAAGCCCAGGCTCTCTAGAAAGCGTGTGACTGTGGTACTCTCGCTCTCTACCCACAGTGCCCACTGACTTCAGGCTGAGGATCTCCCCGTCACCTGAGCCCATGTCAGCAGGGAGCTCCAGGGAGGAAAGAGTGGAGGAGTTGTACACCTTGATCTTGAGACTGGGCAAGGGGTCCAGCAGGGGAGAGGTGGTCATGGGGATTTTGTGAGGGCTATCGTTGACCCCCTGCTGCAGGGAGAAGAGCGGTCCACGAAAAGCCCCGGCTGTGGCAGTCAGGTCTGGTGGAGCTGAGGGGTGCAGAGGGTGAGGGTTATCTGCAGAAACAGGAAAAAAGTTGAGCTGTTCTCTTATCACCAGAAATGACACAGGCAGGGCTGAGAGTGCTAAAAGTGACGCGAGTGAAATGGATTAATGTTGCTAATTAATATTTGATGGCGAGAACAAGAGAAGGGATACCGTAACAAAGGCTTAAAATGTAAAAAATGTAATGCAGTTAGGAACAGAGAATTGACTAAGCGAGAGGAGATAACAGCATAAAAAGAATTAATTTATGGGATGTTATAAATAGCAGTGTGATAATGAAATGAATTGTGAGGAAGTTCTCCTATGAAGATGAGTAAAAACAAGAAAAGTTGTGAAAACAATGATAAAAGGAGAAGTGAAATGAGAAATATGTACTGAATAATATGTGTGTGTGAACTCACCCTGTCTGGGAGGCTTGTAGTTGCCGGGGTGGAAGGCGGTGGTGAGAGCAGACGAAGAATCGGTGATATCTCCGTGGAGATGGCGGCGTCTGCGGCGATATGCCAGCCCTCCCACGCACAGCGCCAGGATCACACACAGCAGCAGGGCCACCACCAGACCGGCATAGACTGCAACACCCATACTCGGGGCCAGCGCTGAAAAAAAAAGGATAATATAATGACACACATCGTAAAGAGACACATGTGAAAGCACACAGACACAAATGCAAGGGAAACACAAGGGGAAAGAAAACATAATTTATGAGGTCTCATCTGATTAACTGCACAGTGGGAAGTAGTATAAATTAGTCAGGTTCATATTTTTTCACGTCTCTCTTATAACAAAACCAACATGCCTATTAGTGCATTAAATGAGATATTGGTCACTTTAATTTCGTGTCATGTCTATACTGGGCTTGAAGAACTCCATCCCCAACCTGATTCCAGTGCAACAGATGGGGGACTAAACCCGCAGTCCTTGTTTGAACACTTAAGTTCTTCTGAATCTAATGTGAGGCTTCGGCAGACTGAATAACTCAAATGAGGTGTGTATACTTCAAAGATAAAAATCATGCCAATGAGTCCCATGTTGTGGGGTATACAATTTTAAAAGTGAAAAAAACAAAGAGCCTTGGTCAGTCAGTATCTGCAGATACCCCGTGATGAGGTACTGACATTGATATCAGGATAGAAAAAGTTCGATTGGTGCATCCCATGAAAATGAGCTTCATCTTTACACATAACAAGGACTGTGGACTTTGTCCCCCATCTGTTACATTGGAAATTAATTAGGGATGGGATCACTTCACCGTCAGTATGGAGAGGAGACACAGTGGCCAATAACTCTTTCAGTGCACTGAATACAGTGTTGTTTTAAGATAGATAAAAAATGTGAATTTATTCTTTAACTATGGCAGTATAGTTACAGCTACATGTCTTTGGTTAAAAGAGATCATTCAGGAGAGCAACATTAATAAACAGCTCCTAATAGCCTGCGGGGGGAGTATCATAGGCGGTGGAAGGGGGCTTGTTTGGCCTTAACTTCACCTGCACCCCCCGTTGGGCTCCCTCTTTTTTCTCCTGATGGGTGATTGATTGTGAGTGGTCAGCAGGCCCAACAAAACCTGCTTAGTCCTGACTCCCCAACACTAGCAGAGCCAGACCCAAGACCTGAGACACGTGAGCCAGTCACACCGCAGCAGAAAAGAGGGGAAGACAAGGAGTTTGGCGGGAGACAAAGAGGAATAAAAAAAAGAAGAAGGCGTAGTCAGGCTGGATAAACAGAAGAGAAGAGAGCTAGAGGAGAGGCAATTTGGCAAAAGGGACAGTAAGAAGTTAGATAAGGTTGTGATTTGTTGAGAGGACAGAGGGATTATAAGTGTGGTGGAGAGGAGGGAGGAGATAAGGATAGCAGTGCTTGAGGAAAAGGCTGTGTTAAAAGAGCAGGAGAGAGAGGGGAAGAAGTTGGAGGAAACCACAGACACTGCAGAGCAGCAGTGAGAGTGGAAGACGGGGTGGAGGAGAGGGAAGCCGGAGGCAGACAGGCTGGCAGAGGAGAGCTCCCATGCTCACGTGGCGCGATGGAACCGAATCCGACAGCCGTCCGCACTTATTACCAGAAACGGAACAATAGCGAATTAGGTGCATTACCGTGGCTGTTCTCCCCTGAGCCCGCGTCACATTGAGCTAGAGGAATTACCATCACTTCAAATGTAAACTATATCACAAATGAACTGAAAGTCAGACAGAAATCAACTGGTTTTCGCCTGCAAGTGCAGTGCTTGCACTGCACAACCTACAGATTAAAGAGTCTCAGCTTAGAGACAAGTCATTTTGCTCCCTCCATAACAGAGCTGGAAGATTTTTCCTCTCTGTCATGTTTTTGGCGAATTCTACCAACATTAATTAATCTGTTTCTTGTCATTTCTTTTTTTTTTTTTTCCAATGCAGCAATGTGCTAACGTGATGACAGCTCAGAAACCCATGCCACACTTAGTCAACATATTAGACAAGATGGGAAAACAACATTCATAAGCCAGCTGGACAAGAAGGTGAGCCCAGTCTTCACTGAACTCGATCTGAGATGACAACAAGGTGTGGATGGACAGACTCAACGCAAAGCGCTGCACGCAATCAGATCCACGTGCCGACACAGATGTTAGGAGTCCTAATCTGTACGAGCACACAAACAGACACACATACAGCACAAACAGTGTGAAGCAGGGAAAGAGTGTAGTCATGGGAAGGTGAACTTACGATGGCTTGCATGTTCAATAGAAATCTTTTTATCTGTTTGAACAGGAGAAAAAAAAAAACAAGAGAAGAAGAAAAGAAAAAAAACACAAAACATAAAAATGGATGGACTATTCATTATGCAAATGAAAGATACAATAGCATAATACAAAGCTGAAACTGCAAAGTAAACAATAGCTCATCTATATGAAAATATGAATGTAAACATAAAAGGCATACGGCAAGCAAGAAAACATACTTTATATCTAAACAATAATAGCTTCTCTTCTGGAAATGTGTGAGAATGTGCAGCATTGTGGAATGAAGTTGAGCATAATTGTTTATATAATGTACGGTGTGATGAAAAATGAATATAAAAGCCTTTTAGAAATGGGCGTGAAAGAGCTAAGGATCATCTGGATGACAGTGGCAAAGTTAAAGACAGACCTGAAAATGAACAAGGAAGCTGGTGTTGTGTGGAACATGAGGGAGACAACGCAGACTGAAGCCATGTCTTTACACACCCCATAGGGTATGTTATCACCTTCATCTTATGAAAAAACAAAAACCCCATCTCTGTCCTGACGGGAACAGTCTCCTCCAAGATAACACCAATGTGGTTGGTGAATGTCGATACCACCTTTCAGGGCTGTGTCATGTACTAGATCTCCAACCAAATAACCCTTATCTCCCAAGCACAATCAAAACACCAAATGGTCTCCTCAAATCTCACTTTCATCCAGTGGCAATTAGAGTCTGCCAGGATGCAGTGAGGATGATGGTTTGTGGTGTCTCAAAGCATTTTACATTTATGACTGGGGTATTTAGCCGCTCCTCTGAGGGATTAACAATGAGTGAGACATTACAGCGAGCTTCTATTGTTTGTCTGGAGCATGTGAGGAATGCGAGGAGTCATAATGTCATCAGGATATCTGTGACCACAGAATAATCCTATTAATGCGCAGGAAAATAAGTCAGTCAGTAGCCTGTAGTTTGCCAAGCGGCACCTTTACAGATTTTCTGCAGTACAGTGCTTTCCATCTTTCCCCTCTGGCTATCTGAGGGCATGTTTTCCTGACGGCCTCCTCAGAACGCTCAGCTCTCTGCAGCCAAATCAGACAGTGTATTTGTCTAATCTGGCTGCTCTATGGAAGCCTGTTTATGTCAGGGCTTGCGTGTAGGTTTGATAGAGTTGAAGCACAGTGCTGTACTGAATGTGGATATGATCCCCTCGCTGCGTGCACATTTACAAGGTTTGTCTGTGTGCTTGTGCGTGTCGGCTTGTGTCTAGTGTGCGTATGTGTTTTTAAGTGTGCACTTGAATGTATCTTGCTGCCTCTGTGGATGTGCGTCTCTAAGATTCTTATGCGCTGTCAGCTGGATTCCTCCCAGCTCATCATGGGCTGCACACTGGGTGTCAGTGTGAGTCTGACTCACTCTCATATGCTCTTCCCTGTGCTAATTTTTCGACTTGGCCGTGTCATGCTCACTTCCCACTCCTTGTGCTCCCTTAGCATTGCACTTGCTCTGTCTATCTTTCTCTCTCTCTCCATCTGTGCTTTTTAGATGTGGATCACTTGCCTTATCTCTTTGTGAACCAAAATTTTCCCTCATGAAACATCTGTCGGAGATGTTCTTTTCAAACCGCCCCTACAACATTTGCACTCTCACCATGCTGCAGTGGCTAAACACCTTGGGAAGGCAGTTCTATACAAAGTAGCTCTGAAATAAAATAAAAAAAAACACGCCATATAAACCTGAATTATGAGCAAAGAAATCCCTGCATGAAAGACTTGCTATTTTCAATTCAACTAACCACCTGAAGCAGAAAATATGCTGTTAGGGAACTGACCCCTATAGATACCTCTGAAACACCACAATCCTTCATAAATTAGACAGGTGAACTATCTGCTCTAGAGTACTAAATTCAAAAGGGCCAACTGAGGAATTGGGAAACATTACATCAGGAAATATATATGCGTCCAAATATTTACTCTCTTTTGACATTTGACATCCACCCCAGTTCAAATAAATTGATCTGGTGACATACTTCGTGTACAAAGCCCCTCAGTGCAGTTTTTGCTCTCCATCATGCTGCCGCTGCAGTGCTTTCCTCCGTTCCTGGGTGGGGGGGCTTGGCACTCACGACTGCGCCAGTGGGTGCACTCTGTCCCACAGGCTGACCACTTTGCCCACTCTGTCCAGCCTCCATCCACTGGAATGAGACAGTGGAGATGTGAGTCATTTTATATCTAACCAACAGCTAAATACTACCATCACGCCAGGCAGAGGGGGATTGGGAATGACATTATAATGCAGCATGATGCATATGTGCTTGAAGTGCATAACTTCTTTGGACTTTGGAGTCAGGGTGGTCCTACACACGGAGCAAAGCAATAAGAACCAGAATGGTGTGCGACAGTAAATCATAACACGACCAAATGCTGTTCTGTCTTGGTTGGCTGAAGTTTTAAAATTCATCCTTTTATTTCCTGCACAATGGCCCATTTGGGAAATTTCCTGATAATGTTATAAATGTCTGAAAATGTTGTAAATAATACCGATCTTCACCTGGGCACAGAGTGGTGCAGGTCACTCTCTGGAAGGGTGCACCCTCGCAGAAGGCTCCTCCATTCAGAGGGGCAGGATTGGTACAGCTGCGTGTTCGTCGCTGCCAGCCCCGCCCGCACTGAGCATTACACTCTGACCATTCAGTCCAAGAAGACCAACCTCCACTCACTGACAGAGAGACAGACATAAAAACGGGCAAAGTGTCATGATTAATTAACCAACCTCCCAAAATCTAATATTTCATAGTTCTGCATCATAGCTGACATGTAAGAAAATAAACCTATGTTACCGTAAACAATGAGAGTAGCTGTGCTGCTGCGTCTCTTGGCCACCACATTACGAGCCATGCAGGTGTAGTTGGCGGTGTCTGAGAGCCTGGCCTGCTTGATGATCAGATCATGATCAATGGTGATCAGGAAGTTGGAGTCCTGTGACGGATCAATGACATCCTCGTTCTTCAGCCAGTCCACCTGTAGAGAAGCGGGAATAGGCACATACACGCCACTGGAATAAAAAAAACTTTGTTCCAAGAATTTAGTTAAAAATATAAAACTCTCACACTCTAAACCCTCTGTGTTATTTCAATTTGGAATGATGGACTTCCTTTAATTCTTTTGGCAGATATTTCCTCACATAAATCATTGCACAAATCTGCAGGTGTGTATGCATAACAATAAGTCTGCACGCCACGCACCTACCCCTTCAGCAAACAGTATACACCCTGCAGCCGTGGCAACACGCTTCACACGCTGCATTTGGTATTGATCAGCCATTGTCAATATTTAATCATTCTTAGTTTAGAAAAATAGAATTTGTGGCTTCTTAGGTCAAACTGACTTTTATTTTTGACACATCCTCCTAACTAATGGACAAAACATCACAGCAAACAACCGCAAATAATACAATTAGTATTTATTGTGAAATTCCAGTTAAACACTCTCCTGTGATCACATAATGTGCTTTTACGCTTTCAAGCAACGTACTTTTTATGCTATATAATAAACATATTATTAAGCCACTAAAAAGAACAATACAGCTTGGCAGAGCATAAATATTTACTAAGTAATAAAAATCTACATTTCTGAATAATTTGTTTTCTTTTTTAATGTATTGTTTCACTGCTGTTTTACGAGAGCAGTAAAACTGTCTGATGTCTTGCTGTACAGTTAGAGCAGCTTAGTGTTAAAACATGACACAAAGTGGATTTAAGCACAGCCTTTTTTGCTTCGTTGCTTAAATAACTGAGCATATTATTACTGATCGTTCTATGTTTTAGGGAGACTTAAATCTCACAAATGTCAGTGGTTTGCCCTTTACTTTGCTCCCTTTATCATTGCAGACTGTAGTGCATAAATTCTGAATGATTGATTATTGATTGGCTACATCTCTGCTTTGCTGGCTCCCCAAAATACATGGACTTACATTAAACCACGAAATATAAATGTAACTATTTATTAGCCATCAGTATCAAGAACACAAATTTAACCAAAGACGACCAAATGAAATGGGCAGGCGATGAGAACGGGGATGAGGAGGGAGAGATCTACCTCAGCAGCTGGCATGCCCTCTGGGGGGCGACACTGCAGCAGCACCTCCTGCTCGAGTCGCACCTCCCGCCCCAGTGGCTCCTGCTCAAAGTTCTTCCTCAGGTCTACAGTGGGCGACACAGATGTAGTCAGCAATTAGTGATGGCTGCCTCATGACAGCAGAGTGGCACCCTGTTTATCTTAGCGACATTGGTTGTCACACAAACACAGACACACACAAACACACACACACACCAGGCAAAGCCTCAAAAAGCCTCTGTCACTGTGTCATTTTTTTTCTTCATATTCTCATAAACATGCACAGTGTCAATCACACTACACCACACATTACCACGGGGGACTAAGATGGAGCGCTACAGCAAATCTATTTGCATATACACTTAAGCTGACACATATGACAAGAGAACATTTGCCCTTCTGCTGTCTCTTTTCCTTCCTTCCTTTCTTTCAATCTCACACATACACACACTCAGCACATACACACAGCCTTGATACTGACATGCAATGCGAACATAGGCACGGTTGCTCTTGGTGGTCCCAGCCGAGCTCCAGGCCACACACTGGCACCAGTAGTCCTCCAGCCCAAACAGTTCCTCCACCTGGGTCCTCGACACTGAGATGTCCACCTCCCTCACCACCAGACCTGTGCAGAGAGGATAGTGAGGCACATTTTTCACAGTGCATATAAATAATGCATTGGCTGGAGGCCAAAAGCAGTTAACGTGCACATAAAAACCCTATAGGAGCTAATGGATTCTTTAGTTGAAAATGATGTTTGTAATTGAGGATGATGTTTATGTCTGTGAAATACAAGGTGACATTACAATGTGTGTGTGTAGTTGTGTTTAGAGTACACCTCTCTTTGTGTATTTGTGTAAGCATCACCTGTGAGCTGGTCCAGGCTTTCTCTGGTGATGTGATCGTTCTGATTGACCCATTCTCCGTTGCATTTGAAGTAGATCTGAGTGGCTGGTGACGCCCGGCACCGTAGCTGGACCGGCCGGTTCTTTACGATGAAAGCGTCCTCCGGCTCCAGGAGGAATTCTGGGAGAGGTTCTGCCGGTGCTGACGGGAAGGAGTCGGGGAGGACCTCGGTCTCGCTGTAGTCGCTGCTCTCTGAAAAACACAGAAGTGATTAGGATGCTTGCCCTGCAATGGAAAGACCTAAGTTAAAGTGGAGGTGTACTCGAGAAGTGCAAAGAGTCTCTGTCGGAATCTGGATGGCTGCTCTGTAGCTGATCCTGCACTCTGACCTCCCTGTTGGGGAGGCAAGGAATAAACAAAATGACAAATTTGTCCCATGGGGATCAATAAGCTATCACATACCTGGAGGGAGTTTGTGTGTGTGTGTGACAATCCAGCTTTAGGGCAAGTATGAACAATTCTGTCACTGTATACGTTAAGGAACCCTGTTAGTGTAATTCAAGAAGACATTTAAGGTGCTGACAGTTTGCACCATAAGTGGAGGGATACAGTGACATTTTTGCCTGCCTGTATTGCCGCTAATCTGGTCAATGCAAGCCTCCTGATCTGGTCTCGCTGAACGAGTCCACGCCTCTCAGCTGGGGAGGAGAGCTGCTGACCTTCCACAGACAGGTCCTGTTGATCGCACATTATCCCTTAACATTTCCGATGTGACACATCCCTCCTGGCGATGCTGCAAAAAGGCTCTCCTGGCAGGAAGGATGCGATATTTCTGACCTCTTCACTCTGACTTGTTACTCTACTAATGACGGATAGATCCCACGCAGTATATCAATGCTGCAATGTTACTGGCTACTGCTGTTTTCTCAGCAGTAGACCGAGTTATGTGTCTGGATTGATAACTTTGCTCTGTGCTCCATTGTTCTCAAAAATTGAAACTATGACGCAAGCTCAACCACAACTCGTGTGCCTGTCAACTGGATTGCACCCTTCTGTACATGAGCAAAGCACTGAAGCACAGGCAGGCTGGAGGAAAACCTTGTGACATAACGCTTGCAACAGCAGGATTGCAGCCTCCTCTGCCATGAAGAATAACCTGACCACAGTATAGTTATAACGACCTGCCTGAACCCTGACACTTATAGCACATAAACACAACTACACTTTGTTAAGGTATGTTTCAAAAGCCAAAATTGAAATGTTTTCTCTCTCTTTATGTCTTAACCATCGAACTTTTATCATCATTTTCTGTCTTTTCCTTTTAGGTAAATCCAATTTCTTATGAATTGTTAATGGGTCCGACCTTCCAGTGGAAAACTTTGTTCTGCATACGAAAATGATCTAAATTCAATAAGCATTAAATGGAAGACTGGAGCGGAGTGCAGGGGATTGACAGACAGAGTCGGCTCCAGTCAGGAGATGCCAAAAAGGTATGGGCATATCCAGCCCAGTGCACTTTCTTCCCTTGACACACACACTCACACACACGCAGATGAACACAGCTCATGGGTAATTGTGCTTTTCCTGCACAGCGGTCTCACAGCACTACAGTTTTTAAATCTCATTTTCTACATTCAGTGGCTAACGAAAGAGGCGTGAGGGCAGATGCAGCGGCTTTTTCCTCCATGAGATTTAAACTACACTAATTTGCAGTGTTCAGTTTTCAAAATGAATCGAGCTCAACTTGATCAGTTATGCCACAACCAGGGAACAAGAGAAACTACTTAGAAAGATACCATCTCCTATTTTAGGAACATGAGCACTTCCCCACCCCCCCCCCCATCCCGCTGTTCCCCTTGACAGATTCTCTCTGAGACATTAGGGGAAAGAAAAGAGGAACACAGAGCATGAAGGAAGTGGGAGTGAAAGTTGAAGCAGGATTCAAACTGAGGCCAACAGAGATTCATGGGATTGAAGAGGCTTTACAATCTTCAGGTATAGTGATGGCACCATCTTTTGACCCAGATCTCCTCCGCCGTGAAAGGGCCAGCAGAGACAAATGAGTCAGAAGCAGCACTGTCCACAGCTCAGAGCCTGGCAGTGCTGTGGCCACAGGACAGACAGAAAGGGCAACAGCTGCTCCAGGCTCAACAGCCACCCAGGACGGACCCATCATCTTCTGTCTGTCTCTCTGTCTCTGCTTCCCTCTAGTTCGTCTCCCTCACAATCACATGTTCTTCTCCAGTCACTTCTCCTACCACCGACTACATTTATGCACTAACCCATAACCCCAAGCTGAACCCTCACGCTGCACGCTTCATGCTTTCAGCCACCTAAACTGTGCAGTAAAGGCAGAAATGTTTATTCCGGTGATGATCACAGATACAACAATCAGGATTTCTGGTATGTTTCCAGAAAGAAAATTGTTTTTCTTGCACTGCAAGTTTTTTAAAATCAATTTTACAGTGCAATACTTAAAACAGATGTGCCACGAAAAAAGAGACACAAGTACACTTACAAATGTACAAAAAATAATATTTTACCAATCAGAATCACCGATCAGAATAACAAATGATGATCAACATCACATGCACCATGCATGTGATGTTTCACCTTTTTTATTTCCACCAGAGCCTCTGGCTTCTACATCTCAACAGATGTTTTACACAGGTTCATCAAAATGGATATGCTTGATGTACCACATTGGGTTTTTCAGGGGAATCTCAAACATACAAACATTTAATTTCAGAACATCATACTGTTGAATTTAGAAATTGGAAATGCAAAATTGTGATACATGATTTTCTGTAATTAATTGTGTAGCCTTTTTAAAGCCAGTCTTACAGTAGATGTAACACCAGCCCAGTGTTAAAGTCCCATGCTCTCTCTGCATTTGTTTTACATGACTGCCCAACCTGTTAAACCTGGCTGTTAAACCTTAAAACTAAATTTTACTTTTGCTCTACATCTAAATATTAACACACCTTGCAAATATGATGATGAACCAAAAGCCATTACATCATGCTAAATTCTTCCACTGGCACACATGACTCCCAAAGTGGCTCTCACAAGGGAAGCACAGAGCAGTACAGAAGAACAATGACAAACATGAAAACACGCACACGAATCCATGCAGACACACTCACACAAGGTGCACACACACACACACACACACACACACCCACCCACCCACACTTGTTTCTGTTTCCGCAGGTTACACCTTGGCAGGTTCCACACTTTATGTCACTTACATACACTCAATTAAACGTGTACAATACTGCAAAAGGGTAATGATGCAAGTAAACACAAACAAGTACAAATAATGAAAGTTAACACATCTCAAAGTGATGCTTAACCGTGAACACGAATCACATTCATCGTCATGCCTCTCTCGCAATCCTCTCCCCCTGTCTGTTTTCTCTCCCCGCATCCCCTTGCTCTCCTCTTACTAAGCTGTCGCCTCCAGTCTTTCAGACTTTGAATTCTCTGTCAATAACCGATTGTGTTGCCCCTCCCCACCCTTCTACCCCCGCTCTTTCCCTTTGTCCGGCATTGATCGCTCTGTGTTCAAACATCGGCTAAAAAACACAGCCTGTCACTCTTGAGGCGCAATGAGAGGGGGCACGGAGAGAGAGACAGAGGAAGGCAGAGGAAGAATGGCAGCAGAGACAGACAAACGGAGAGAGACAGTGGTTCAGACGGAGACAGAATGGGAGGAGAGCCCTGCATATCTGGATAAACCTCTCTCTCTGTGCGTGTGTGTTCTTGGGCCTGTGCAGTTTAATTAAAACACTTTTGCATGACAGAGGTAGGAGACGGACAGACAGCTTCTTTCTCTCCCCCCTGTCTCCCTCTGAGATAATGGAGCTGAGGGTTTAAAGCGGAACCTGTGTTTCTGGGCCAGCATACAAACATCCATCAGAACTCAGCAGCCAGCAATTTGTGCAGAATGGAGGAGCCTTATAGACAAGAACTCCTCGCCATGCAGCACAGCAAGTCTTTTATTACCCTAATGATAGACAGCAGACAGCTAGAAAGCAAACACAAGCTTCTGGGTATTCTTTTCTGGGGCACACAATTGCAAGAACACACGCACGTAGACCCAGACACAAGATGACAACCTATGCTTATACAGTGCTTTCTCACCGACTCTTATTCATGTATGCTAAACTCAAATAGTGTAACTGAAGGAGTTCCCTCCTTTGGTGACTGTGCGGCTGGGGTACAGAGCTTCACTACAGTGTAACTGAGAGTCAGAGTGACAGTGGTGGGGCAAGGCCACGCTAGAAGGCAATAAAGCGTGGGGGAGAGATGAAGGGAATCTGGACAGAGGTGACAAGATGGGAAGACAGGAGGGCCAGCCAAAGACAGGTCAAGAGACACTAGACAAGTGGCGAGGAGAGAGATGATGCGATACACACAAAGCACGCACACGAGGAAAATGAATCACAGCAGTGTCTGTCTTTGTCTCAACCCTGACTGAAACTGTCTCTGTTGTTCTTTCTGCCCCTGTCTTTCTCCACCCTCTCTTTTCTCTTGCCTCTCATTCTCTCTTTCTCACTAACACACACACCCACACACACACACACACACACGGATGACTGTAATTTTCTTAGCCCCAGTGCCTCTAGCCAGAGTGGAGTCTAAAGCGTCTGTACTTTATCATTACCTTTACAGAGTTAGTCATTACTGTCCCCTCCAGTGCCCTCACTATCCCAAGACTGCTCTCAGAAGTGGGGGAAAAGAGAGCAAGAGAGAATAAAGCATAGGAAGAAGAATACTTTGAAGCTGCCAAACAACAGAGAAACACTATAAAAGACACAGGGTCAGGCTGTATTTGGCAAGATCAGTAATCTCTTTTTTTTCTGAGGCGTCCTATGAGGTCAAAAACAAACAAACAACAGCGCAGTGTCCCACCGCCTCCCTTCCGCTCTGCAGTTTGGTGTCTGACATGGGAGTGCTTTTCTTCTTGCCCTCCCCTGACTCCAGTCCTCCTCCCTCATGTCTGCTGGATTCAAAGCACTTTGTGCAGCTCCAGTCGACTTCAAATGACATCCAGCCTAAAACGCAAACATACATGCATGGAGCAGGAACTATAGCCCGCAGCTATGAAGCACAACCAGCTCACTGAACCTACTAAGGACAAACAGCTGTGAGGACACACATTCAAAAATGACAATGCTGCAGAGAGAGGAAATAAGGCCGATAAATATAGTGATCAGCAGCCATTATGTAACATTGAGTGGTTGACGATATATCCATCATCCTCAACCAATTTACTTCATTATCACCATTCTTGCGAGGAAGTCCCGAGGTAGAGTTGCACGCGCCAAGCACACACACACACACACACACACACACACACACACACACACACACACACACACAGAGGCAGGTCGAAAAAGACAGAGATGGATGGAGAGAGACAGTCTCTCCTTGCCGTCCTTAAAGGACAATTACACTGAGTGATTGATATTCAGACTGACCTCATCCTCATCAGCCTGAAAACAACTCGCTACACGAGGAGAGAAGAACCCAGCGAGGAGGGAAAAAGATGAAGTGCAGAGACGTGTGATCTAGACATTTGATGGAAAATCACTGAATGTGTGAGCAGGACAGTGTGTGTGTGTGTGTGAGAGAGAGAGAGAGAGTGTGTGTGTGTGTGTGTGTGTGTGTGTGTGTGTGTGTTGGCATCAGGCAGGGCATGAGGCGACATGAATGCAGGTTGGAGCGACACAGCATCACTTCTCACATCAACAAAGGCAGACGGAGTGTGAAGAGTCATGCAATTCACCCATCTGACTGAACACGCACACACACATGCTGGTGCAAACACTTACAGTATAAGCAACCCTTTTGAGCCCAGACAGGGGGCAAATTTGGTCATCTTTTAATAGGAAATGTCAAATTCACCAGTGACTAACAGACGCCATTATTTTCATTTCTTCATGGTGGCTGTGAGGCGGCAGGAGGCAGGAAGCAGAATTTGACATCCCACTAAGAGGGACACAGATCCAACTCAGTGTGCTTTCTCATAAAGCCTTTAACACGTTGGCCTTGAAAGTTCTTGTTTGGATATTTTGATACTACCACCAAGATGTGCACCTGCAGCGGCTCCACACGGCTCTGCAGCCTGTTTCTTTGTACTCACCATGGTGACTCTCTAACTAACAGACATCATCTCTCACACAGATAGGCACACAATCTTCAGGTCCTCCTTGATTCTTACTCACCTTGTTTTTCTGGCTGGTGCTCTTTTAATTTTTATTTTTTTTTCACTCTAACTAGCAACTGACAAGTTTTTTTTTAAAGACCCATAAACTGCAGACTGACAAGACCAAAGGAACAGTCTCATGACTGTGAAATTCATTTACTTGCCATCAGCTTCATCCTTGTGTGTTCAATAGAGCAACAGGTACAAGACATGTTAGCGTAGCTTGACACAAACAGTGAAAACAAGGGACAGCAGCTAGGGTAGAGAAAGATGAAAGCACTATCCAAATACTTACACACTGAATCTCGTGTAGTTAACAGTTAACTAGTTACATATTTGAATCTTATTCTTAGAGAACTCGTGTTATATTGCAAAAGTCTCCCATAGTCCCAACTCTGTCTGAATAACTCATTATAAGCCTCAATGTTACATTTTCACTTTTGTATTTTTAAATATGTCTTAAAAATACAACATGAAAAATAAGTCAGCTTTCTTTTTTTCCATTTATTACTGAGCTACGCTAGCTAGTTATCCTCTTCTTGAGTCTGGGCTAACACAACCATGACCATTTGGTTTATTGCACACACAGGTCAAACGCAACTGGATACAAACACGTTGCTTACTTTCCCTATTATCAAAAAAAATCATAACCAGATATTTTCAATGAAGAATCAAGATGCATAATCATGTTTGTTTTGGGAACTTGTGAGCTGCAACTTGTGGGAAGTTCAACATAGCAGTGGAAATATCACACCTTTGATTGGTTTCAACATGTTAATGAGGACGCCTGCAGAGTGGCTATTTCTATGGAGTGTGAAGCCTCCCCTGCTACATCAAGATATGAGCGCGAGTGTGTAATTGATTGTGCAAACGTGTGCGAGTGAGTAAGAAAGATGGAATCTGTGTGAGCCAGAGAAAGACAGAAAGCAGGATAGAAAAGGTGTATGTGTGTGCCTGTATGTGTGTGTGTGTGTGTGAGAGAAAGAGGGAGGTGACAGGAGGCTGGAAAGCAGATTGGCAGAGGGGGAAGGCCGAGCAGGTGATGGAGATGCGGAGTGACAGAAATGCTTCGCTTGTCCATCCAGTATGTCCGGGTAGCAGGAGGAGAGAAAGCAAGCCTGAGGACATGGTAACACACATGCACACATGTGTGCACACATACACAACAAATGCAGGGGCTTGGAAGACCTCTTTTACAGATCTGCCTGTAAATAAAGTGTTATCACACACTCTTAGCTGCAAGGTGTGTTGCCCTGCAACCTTCTAATTGTAAATGAAGTGTGACCTGCCCTTTTTCAAAGGACTCATCGTCTCTCTTTTTTTTCCCATAAGCCCTTGGTGCAATAATGACATTTAATCAGCCCCGTTGTACAGTATGCCAAGAGGGAAACACACAGACATACACATGTAAACATGTTATCTAACTACATGGTTCCAGACAGTAAGTCAGGCCCAGTAACAGAGTGACAGTCTGCAGTGTTTTTTACTGATAACTGGGTGAATACTGAAGAATTTTGTGGTTGTTTCACACGGACCCACACTATTCAAACTATGTGTGAGGTAGGGCAGGCGTGTTTATAACAGACTATGGATTATATTTACCCAGTGTGTATGCAAAGGACAGCCTACTCTAAGTGAGATTCTGTGACAGTGTTTTTGAATGTGTGGGTGAGTGTGACTGCGAGAGTGGGAGCACTAAGAGGATTTGCGCTTGTGTTGTAGCTGTGATCCCACTGCTGCTACTGGTGCATTTGAATAGACAGGGGGGGGGCTACGTCGTGGCTGAAAGTGTGCTCTGTCACAGCTAGGGGGCGCCACCCCCCCACCGGGCTCATTAATCATGGCCCATCAAAAAGTGGCCCTGTGCTGTTTGTATGTGCCCTGACGACCACCTACTGCATGGGAACACAGGCGTGCCCAAGCACCACTATCAATCACTACCAGAGATGGAGAGAGAGAGGGCGAGAGGGGGGTGAGGAGACAAGGAGAGAGGAAGGGAGGGAGGGAGGGAGAGGAGACAGAGAGGAGACAGAGTGGGTGAGACATGTTGTTTTCCTATTATCCTCTTGAAATTACAGACCAATGTCACAACTATTGCTTGGAGGAGGTCAAACTCATATGGTAGGATGAGACTCTTCCCCTTCTTTTGTGTGTGTATGTGCACTTGTACTTATATCTTTGTGGGGACTAGTTGGAGTTACAGACCTTATTGAGACAGGACATTTTGGCCGATCCCCACTTTCTGACACATCTTCAAAGGGCTGTCTGAGGATTAAGACTTTGTTTTAGGGCTCAGGTTAGAATTAGGTTTAGGGTTGGGGTTACACACTTAGTTGTGCTGGTCAAGGTTAGGGTAAGGGGCTAGGGAATGCATTATGTCAGAGAGTGTCCTCCCAAAGACAGAAGTACAAGGTTGTGTCTGTGAGTGTATGTAAACATAACTGAATGTGTTGAGTGTAAGGCGCCACTGCTTGTCTCCTCAACCACAGCCCAGCTGCTTCATGAGAGTTGCGCAAATCTACCCAGAGTGGCTGGTTACCATGGTGGGTATTCACATGGAGCCAGCTCCTCTAGAGGCCTGCAGTCTACGAAGCCATTAACTGTGATGCACACACAGCAGCTATACACACACACACACACATAATGTCTGTAGTCTGTCTCTGTCTCTCCATGGCTCTTTCTTTTGCCACCTTGCTGCTTCCATTTGAAAGTCTTGTTGAAATTGTGTCCTTTTCTGTCACTGATTGTGTCATTGTGACTGCGAGTGTGTTTGTGTGTGCGTGTGCACATATAGTGAATAGGTGAGCAGTACAGTGGGATGAGTGTTTGGAAGCTGGGGCCGTTTAAATGGCAGTAATTACATGAGAAGATGAGCTGCATTCCTTCCTGAGGGCAGGCTGATTACAGGCCTCTCCTCTCTGGGCCCCTGTAATTACCTACTCTACCCTACTCCTCCCCCCCTCCTCACCCCCGTGCCTCACCCTCCATCCCACTGTACTCCACAACACTGCATTGGCTCTGGTCTGTCTCAGTGGGGCTACAGGCGAGTTCAACCCCCCCCTTCTGGTCCTCTCATCCACCTCTCTCCCAACTTTTGCAACACTCCACCTGCCCTTCCCCTCACCAGGTCACTCTTCTGTCCTCTCTCATTGCTCCTTGAACTGATTACTACTCACACACACACACACACACACACACACACACACACACACACACACACACACACACACACACACCACTCAGAGTCCACTCAGAGGACAAATTGCAGATGTGGTTTTATGAACATAGAGCACATTATCTTCATTTTTGCTTCAAAATCTCTTAAGACACATTAAATTGTATGAAGTACCTTCACCTTGAATTTCTGTAAATAGGAGACAGGATCCTGCATTATGCATGTAAACAGTGTACTTCAGATCAAAAGCCATTTTGGTCAGTTCTTAATGACTGTTAATACTCCCACTGCTACTACTTCTACTGCAGGCGTGTTTCTATGTGTGTAGATAAGGCAGCTGCTGCCAAATGACAGCCAATCTTGTCTCATGGCTAGTCCTTGAGACAAGACCTGACAGCTCTTGCCTTGCAGGTAAATCCCTGCTCTGTGTCACCCCACTTTCTGTCTCCCTCACAGAGACACACACACTTACACAAAGTATGGGTGGGCTTGCACACATGACCTCACACATACTCAAGCCACAACAAAACCAGTAAGTCCATCTCAGTCAGGGATTCCGGTAAAACTGGAAACACAGAGACAGTCAAATTACATGTCACTCGCCCATACACCCTACATTGTTGCACCAACTAACAGTCTGAGTCCCTGCTACCCTTTCATTTGAGCACATATTCAGTGTGGCTCTCAGGATTTCAAGACATTTGACACTGTTTAAAATTTTTGGCTCACATATGAGATATTGTCATGTTGTAAAGTCACGTGACAAAGCATGTCAGGAGGCATGAACTGTGATTGTGAAAAGAGTCTGCAAAAGACGTCACAACATATGTGTTTTTTATTATTTGATATGACAACCTGGCTCCCCGGAGACAGGAAGACGACCGGATCAAACTTCCTTTACAAATCACATCAGGCACCCCGAGCAGGTGATAATGAAGAGAGAGAAGAGTGTTGTGGGGCTAAATGAGGGGGGAGAGATGGATGGATTAAAAATGAAAAGACTCGATCTCTTCGAGCATTATGAAGACAGAGAGCGGGAGGGAGACAGAAATAGAGCTGGGCAGAGAACTTGGAAAGAACATGAAAATGGGAGAGAAGGAGGGGTAAGTACAGGTAGCCTAGCTAATGTAAGGCAATGATGGAGGGAGAGGTGGTGGAGGAGGGAGGAAAGAAAGAGGTTAATGACAAGGCTGTGAGCTTTGCTGTAAGTGGGTAGCCATGCCAGGGGGGAAGGAGGGAAGGAGGGAGGATATGTGAATGGAAAGAGCAAGGGAGAAAGAGATGGAGAGAGACACAGAAACACTCCCTGGGTGCAGATCAAGTACAACTCTTGATTGGTCTGAGTGAGTGTGTGTGTGTGAATATGTGTGCATACTGTGGGCATTGGCTATGGTTGCCACGAGTGCCAGTGCTATTAGAGATGCCTGCTGCTGTAATGTGTTGTGACAGGGGCTGATTCTTGTGACTAACTGCTTTGGCAGGAGAGCTCCTCTGTCATGCTAATGAACAGATGAGGAGATGAGCCGGATTGACAGCGGATCGACGGACCATGCACATGACTTCTCACACACTCACTCACACACACACACACACACACACACACACACACACACACACACACACACAGAAACAGAGGGTTAGACGGTATATACAAAGACACGAGCAGACCTTGCTGTCATAAATGTGTTCACCACATGACACACATACGCAGACATCTCCACTCACACATAACTAGTTACCAAGTCAGTGTGACAGAGGTGACAAACACATGGACAAACAAAGTGAGATGAAAAAAAAACAAAAAGGAAAAAAAAAAGAAACACGTGCACGCACAGATGCATGATCGCACCACACACAAACACAGCAGGGTTGGCGTCACTCTGTTCCTTCATTGCGTCCCCTTGCATCAGAGAAATCCCTAGATGTGCAGTACACAACAAGCAACATGCTGTAGGCTAGCCTTTGTGTGTGTCTGTGTGTGAGAGAGGGACAAATGGTTTGTGAGCTTTGGAAATTTGGCGAAAAAAAAAGGAAAAAATAGTTAAAAGTACCCTTCAATGTACGTTTGAAATGATGAAAAAAGAACTAATATTCCGGAAACAGGATACAAGCAAAAACATTTGCAACACTTACTTGAGGCCAAAAAAAAAAATAAAAAATTTAACATTGGCAATGTTATCAAATTGGTTAAATGAGGACTTGGATAATACTATTAACAGGCACTTTTTAAAAACAAGTCTGATTTTAACGAGATCTTAAAATAAAAATAAGAAAGATAGAGACAGAAATAGGCACACAGTTAGGCAAGACAGAGAGGTAGGCAAGGAACAGAAAAGATTAGGGCACTAATAGGCAGAAAATCCATGTTGGAGGAGATAGATGACGAGAGGTGATGTGGTGATAGCAGGGGAGGACAAATGGAAAGGCCGAAGATAGAGGTGCAATTCAATCTCCTCATCCTGCAGAATGTGGGGGGCTTGTAAGCACAAGTAGGCCTGTGCAGAAGCTAATGGCTGTTTTATCCTTTTGATCTTTTCCCTTCACTCCCTTTACCTCACTTCATCATTCTCTCAAAATAAATTTCCCTCCCTGCCTCAACGCAGGCACACTCGCTCAAATCAGGCCAAAGGAGAAAAGGAGAAAGACAAGATTTCCATCCAAGCCTCTTGTTTCAGTGAACCAAATCTGGATCTACGCTGCATGTTTGTTATCCTGTTTTGTTTTTAGGTCATTACTCCTTTCATTTTCAAAAACAGGAGTTCATTTTGCAGTTTTCTATTAGTTACCGTCGTGCTTTTTGTTTCTCCAATTCGACGGCAAGCAAGAAAAAAAAAGAAAAAAAATCCAAACCCGGAGGAAGTCAAACTTCAGAAGGAAATGTGCAGTTCAAGATAGGAAGGGAAAAACACACTATGTTGCTTGACTGCCAGGTAATCTCAGCGCAGTGCAGCACCAAAACATAAAAGTAATAACTAAAGCACAAGCGTCTCACAGACTACCACTTTAGGCCAGGCCAAATTCTCTGTATCTGGCAATCTCAGCAACTAACAGATTGTGAACACTGAGAACTGAAAACCCCTCATTGCACAAAGGGAACTGGTAGCCTCACTGCAAAGTTATTTGCAACCTAGACAGCCTGTGTGCATCTCTGGTCTACTCTACAAACGTAAATCTTGTTATGTTTCAGGTCAAAATATGGGTATTTCCCTTGTGTGCTGAGTCAGCATTTGTGCATCAATCATTCATGAGGCTATGGTTCCTGTCTGATGTCAAAGTTTTTCGCTGCTCTTCAGTGCAGCCAAAGGAACGCGTCCTTGACCCAGGGAAAGGATGTAAACTGGGCTGTAGCGGAAAAGAGGACATCCCAGGACCTCAGGCCAAGACCAGTATGACTGGACTGGCAGGAATGGCAGTGATGAAGAGAGTATGACGAAATCCCCTTGGCATAGATAAATAAAATAGGCGACTGAGAATGAGAGAGCAAGCGTGCTTGTGTTTGTGTGTATGAGCTGAAAGAGGGAGAGATGGATGGATGGAAGGAGAGGCAGAGTGTCACCCACCAGACGCCCAGGACCAGCACAGACTGATGGTGACACTGAGTGGCCAGAGTGTGTGACACTGTGACAATAATGATGAGAGACTCTTTCGCGTTCTCTCTCTGGCTTCTTCTCCTTTTCTGCCTCTCTCCTCCTTCTGTCACACCCTGCAGCAGGATCGTGCTTTGAGCCACACCCTGACCGTGTGTCCTCCTCTGGCCTGGGTCAGACTGCATCATTGAGCAAAGTCTCCAAATCCTGCAAACCCCGCTCAACAGAAGTCAGAAAAAATCTCCAAAATGTTTTTTCCATCCTCATGTGCAAATACCCAAGATATCAAGATAAGTACGAGATATCAAATACTGCTATTTAAAAAAAACTGAAGAAATCTGGGGGGATTTTAGTTTTACAGTTCATGAACAAACATCATGGATAAATTTAAAACCTGTACAAACTGTGTACAAACTTTCATGAAATTCTACCCAGTAGACCTTTTACCCCAAACAAATGTTGGCTTCATGGTGACGACGTTAGGATTCATCCTCTGGGCACTATGGATATAAAGCCAGATGCCATGATAATGCATCCAACAGTCGTCAAGACATTTCCCTAAAAAATATAAATGTCAATGTCTTGGGGGCTCTAAGGGAAAAGTCAAGGGATCACCAATGTCTGTATGATTAATTCTCTGGGGAACATGAATGTCTGTACAATTCATCCAATAGATTTTGAAACATTTCAATCTGGACCAAAGTGGTGGATCCACCAACCGACCGACCGACACACTGGCCGACATTGCTATCCCTTAAAAATGACCTAGACAGTAATGGCCTGAAGGTTAGAATAATGGTCTTCAGTGTCTGGACTGTGGGAAATGTCAAAGAGCAACCCTTGAGCAAGGCCTTTAACCCCTAGCCTAACCCCTGTTCAGAGGTCATCAGATTGGTTTGTGGTTTTGTTAGGCAGCTTCCAGGTGTGAACATGTGTTCTGCAAAAAGAGCTGCTTTTTGAAAATGAACTAATGAGAAAAATACAGGTACGGGGGCTTTAATTTTGGTTCATATTTTGGTAAATTCTAATGTGCCAAGAAATGAAATGGATTGACACGTATTTCAGGTCCTTGTCCCCCTACCCTTGGGTCTATGCCAGTGAAGAGAGGGGGGCACATGGCTGTGGCTATAGTGGACAGAAGGGCATTAACTCTCTGTCCCAGTTTCTAATGGCACTGGCCCACTGAACCTCTCACAAACCCAAGGCCGCCCACTGTCACAACTTCTCCTCTATACTGACTCCCCACAGCGTTGCTTTGTTTACACTGTACATTTTTCTGACCTGTGCACTTGCGAATGTTTTCAGTGTGGTCCTTGGTGTGTGTGGCCCAGCTAAGTCATTCAGTGCTCTCTCTCTCTTTCCATCTCTCTCTTCAGCTTCACCCTGCCGAAGC
The DNA here is from genome assembly GCA_037833715.1 of Toxotes lorentzi. NCBI lineage: Eukaryota > Metazoa > Chordata > Actinopteri > Toxotidae > Toxotes > Toxotes lorentzi. The sequence goes on from JBBMJY010000003.1 coordinate 14,993,789, forward strand.
CATGGCAGCAGTGCTGGTTAAGAGGTTTGTGTATCCCATTAGGATGATGAAGAGCCCTTTCATCAGTACACTCCCTCCGGCCAGGCGCTGACAGGAGCTTTACCTCGACAAACCTCTCAAACACACCGCTCGACGTGAGACAGCACCCAGCGAATTGGTCTGCAGGCGGTACACATACTCTCTGACAAACACTCACTGCTGCTCACACACACACACGCACACGTGCAGACTCTTAGCTCAGCAGGGAAAAAAAAAAAAAAACTCAGACATTTTGTAGCTAACTTTTCACTTTCAATCTTCTATGCATTTTTAACAGTAGCCAATGGAGTTCAGTGCATGAGGAGGGGAGACAGGAGGGGGCTGGAGAGGAAGAAATGTCTTGACTAATTCTGACTCGGTACTCTGATCTATTTTTAATCACTGCCACACGAGGACTAATAGTGTAACGGCCGAGCAGAGCTCTGTCCAGATGGGCAAAGTAATTTTTCAGGAGGGGGAGAGAGGGAGGAAGAAGACAGAACGTGAGGACAGAAGAGGAAAAAAAAGACAGGAATAGAGAGGGAGAAGACAAAGATGGAGAAGAGTACAAGCGGGAGAGGAAAAGAGGGAGTGAGAGAGACAGAGATTGATAAAGACAGAACGGGAGAGAGAATGGGAGACAGAGAAGCCACAGGAGCCAAGATGACCTGGATACATAGGACCAGTATTGATTACTTTAGGATGAAAAGCCGAAGAAGGAGCTCTGCTTAAAGACTAGATAAATGAACTTGCATGCAGAGACCTGGAAAGACAGAACTGGATGAAAGTAACAAACAAAAGGTGTGTATGCAGAATCTATTGTAGCTGCTTTGCCTTAAATCTGACAAGATGGAGTTAAGTCAGCTGCTTAATCCATTTATATGACGGATAAAAAAAAAAATCACTATAAGAGGTAGGAACTGGATCTATATGTGTGTAGGCTGGATCCATACACAAACAGCATTAACAAAAGCACACGCAGCATATGGGAGACTTAGATCTGATTAGATTTTATTCTGTGTGGGATTTATGGGGCTATCTACAGAATGTCTATAGATGATGTATGGGGGTTTAAAACCGCAAAAACACACACATTAATGCACACAACATAGAGGCCCATCTCCCCTTTAGTAGTCTGGATTATTCTGCTTCACACAGATTAACTTTGTATAATCGCTTTAAGAATTCTGATCTTAAACGGCTGACGCCATCCAAAGATGTGACATCAAAGACTCCTGGAACAATAAAATGAAACACAGGTAAAACGTTAACTCCTCCCAAACAGTTCGCTCTGCTCAGCTCCGCACAGATAAGCATTAATATTGAATTTATGATATGTTGTGGACACTCTAATCCAACGAGCTTAGTACCAGCGCTTATGCTTTTCATTCATTTCAAAAGTGGCACAGACTATAGTTGTGTTGTTAATAATTAAAACACTTTTAAGGAGAGAAGTTGTGAAGTAGTCAGAAGCGAAATCACCCAAATTCCTTCATGTTTCATTGAACAGTATTATCACCTTTTAAGCTGGCTAACAATTAGCGAACAGAGCTACATCACCATTCATTTAAAGTCATGTCTCTGGCCACCTGATATAAGTAAAGGTCCAATATTACCTCTTGTTTTAGCTCTGTTCTGGTTTCCACAAACCCCTAACGGAAAAATCTGGCTCTTTAGCTGCTAAATGTTCCACTAGCTAGTGGCCAATTTTATCTTTCTGCTGTTTGGTGCGGTGAAGGTAGCATACAGTAGATTTCTTAGAGCTTTCTTGATAAAAGCAGCTTACTCCTGCATCTGAAAACAACACTGGTGAAAGCAGTGACACTGAGCCCCAGTATTAAAGCTGTGGGCCGAAAAACCAAAACACTAAGCTCAAAGATGCTAAAATGCTCTGTGGAGCTAAGGAGAAATGGCACTCAGGTAATGATTCCCTGTGGGTTTGTCATCAGGACAGACCCTTTATAGTCATTGATTGTTAATACAAAAATATGGAAACATAAAACTAAATAGGTAAAGTTTGAGCAATCTTACAGAATTCAGTATAGAGTATACAGGTGTTGTGGTGGTACCAATTCTAAACTTTCTATCTGCTATCCTGCAGTGTCTCTCAGTTCAGCCTTCCTAATACAGATGGTCCATAGAGCAACAACAGTGCAGCTCCTGAATAGCCATACTGTGCAGGAAACCGTAAGAATAGAACTGCTTGAACCTCATACAACTGCGGTCAGTTGGGTCATTTGTGAAGCACAATGGCAGGCTGCAAACATAAAAGTGTTTATATCTTTCCCACAATTTACAATCTATTCAGCATGACTGACTTCACAACTTCCATTTTCCTCAACAACAAAGAACTGGCTTTTGCTGTGTGCGGGTGTGTGCAGTGAGTGTAGAAGATGTGCTGGAGAACATATAGGTGAGCGTTGTTTGGGTGGCCTACCAGATTACATAAACCATGTGAGATACACATCACTATTCTGTCCGTATTATGAATTGCATCACACGCACAATAAGATGACAGGTGCCTGTTTGAATAGTTAACACACTAGTTCCAGACCAAAAGGCAAACAGCAAATGATTGATGTGAATGAAATGAGACGCAGTGTGTGCACAGCTTCTCTGCAAATATGCATTGAGGTAAATTTATGACAAACACCGCAGCTTCATCAACTCAGCAGCATACTGAAGCTAGTTAATAACATTCAGGATTCATGTTGAGGCTTCTCTTATCATAGCTCACACTGGCACCCTCATAACATCAGCATATAACACTGCAAATTATCCAGTGCAAATCTGTAGGTCAGAGGTCACAGCCCTCTGTTAACTCCGCATCCTAGGCTTCATTGGTCAATATTATAATACCTTCATGGTTCTGTTGCATTAAGGCTACACTCAGGCTACACTGATAAAACCTGCACAGAAAACGGGGCTTTACACATGTGGCAATAAAAGGTCTCCCGGCCTGTGCTATGGCCTCACCTTTCTGTGACCCTTGACCTCTGGCCGCCATCTGTGATAGGCTTCTCACAGGTGGCCCCGCACTGAGCCAGAGACAGCACGGCTATTCTGCATATGTATGTAGAAAAACAACATCTCATTTTAATTACCCGACATGGAGGCTCGCTACAGAGTTCTCCCCCCATGTAATATTATAGCATGCACAGCGAAACGACTCTAAAGTACAAGCACATTAATATACACTACACAGTCTCCAATCACTTTAATGGCTGGTGAGACACTGAAAGCAATCAGTAGAGCAAAAAAAAAAAAAAAAAAAAAATGAAAGAGGGATAGAAAGACACAGAGAAGCAAAGGAGAAGGGATGAAGTGAACCTACCTGTGTATTTAAGGGGTGTGAAGATGAAAAAGAGAGAAAGTTAGCTGAGCAGAAGAGGCAATTTTGGACAGCGTGCGATTCATCATGCCGTCTTGTCTTAGACTTATCATGTTCTGAGGTGTTCCATATAACAAGGTGTGGAGATCAATAGTATCCATTTACTGAGGTGCAGCTCATCTAATCATCTGGAGCTCTGCTGCTGCCCACAGAAGGAGCTGTGACACACACCCAGGCCTCTGGAGGAGAACAGAGTAATGAAATGTACACTGCAGCCTGGACTTTCTGCTGGTCCCCAACAGCTAGCACAAACACAGCCCCCCGCACCTCACCTCTCTGACTTCCTTCATCTCCTTCATCTCCACATATGAGCAATAAACCCAAGCTTCACTTCCTCTTCCCACCCTCGCTCCTTCTTACGCACAGGCTCTCATATGTTTGAAGAAAGTTGCATTTTGTGTGGTCCATTAGGAATCTGAGGGGTGTGAGGCACATAGACCAAAATATTCACAGCACTCTGTTTCTCTCTCTAAGTCATTGACTGAGTGCCTCAGGCTAGCATCACAATAAGCGCTCTTTGTCCCTGCTCCCCAACGCAATTCTATAATTCATCTTAATTGAGAGAAACAAGTAAGCAAACAGGAGCACTAGAAGGATGTAAAGTGCAGGTTGTGTATTTCTAAGCCGGAGGGATCTAGTGTATGTTTTGTGTCTGTGAAAAGTGAACGTAGGTGCTTACTGTTGCAAAAATGTGTTCACCTTTCTCTCTTTTTTTTGTGTGCAAAAGTTACATAAAAGGTATTTTTCTTCTAATGAGGTTGGAAACAAAGTAGTGACAAACCATGGAACGAGAAACAACATATACAAAGGAGTAGTTTCGCGTAATGATTCGCTGTCATTTGGCTCAATTATTGAGGCAATATTCTACTCTCGCATACTTTTTATAGAGGTATTTTGGCAAGAAAATAGAGACAAAAATGACACACTTTGTGCTAATGAAGGACAAGAAATGTATTTGTGTTTTCTCCATTCACTGTGATTTTTCCACATATACTGTAATTTATTCTAGAGTTCAGATTCCTGAGCCTAGAGACAGAGGTAAAAGGCAGATGGTGTTTAAACATTATCTTGAAAATGCAGACTAAACATGACGTCAGAATATCAAATTGTTGAGCGACTTTTAGGCAGCTCAAATACAGATGGAGCCCCAGCTTTAACTGCGCACATGCAGACTTTTGCTTCAGGTAATTAACAGAGGATTCAGGGTTTTTGTTCCCTTTATGGCTATTTGAAGTTCAAAGCAAACTCCTGGTAACTGGTTAGTCAAGGCAAAAGTTGTGTTTCGGTGTACTGTCAAAAATGTATGAATAAGACAATCCCTTGCTGCTCTAGTGTAGATCGATGCAGGGTAAATTAGTCAAAGGGAGATTTCTCCACTGTCTTCCACTGTGCTGAGCACAGTGTACTCCCATAGTTCTATTAGAGGGGACAGGTTTTTAGGTTCTGTGTTTGCTTTTATGTTTTTTCATCCATTTTCGGGAGCCTGCGCTATATAGGGCAGTGGTCAACAGTTTTAATCAATTTTCCAAACACAGGAACACTACGGCAGTCAGGAAATCCCAGCAGGACAGTAGGGAATGGACATAGCAATAATAATAACACAACATCTAATCTGAATTATGCTCTAAAGAGATTAGGTCAGAATAATCCCCAGAATAAACACAAATGGGGAGGAGGGGAGGCCGCTTGTGATCAAATGCATGGAGCCGCGTCGCCTGTGTGTGGATGTTTTTATTCCTGATAGTGGGATTTGTTGTAAAGTTGTGTTTGATTTTGGGTGTAAGAGTGGTGATGGTGTTTATTTTGGGAAATGAGAGTATGTCTGAGGCTCAAAGAGTTGCTATTATTAAAGTAGAATAAAATGCTTCCTGTTCCCTGCTCAAACAGAAAGAGAGATTCCCTCAGTGTGATGGGTTCCTTAAGATTTGCAGTCTCAAAGCCAAATTGAGTAAATTCATTTCCAAATGGGATCCAGATTTAATAAAATATATCACCATCCAGTAAGAAGAAGACCTAAAACCCATTATCCATTCTGGATGCAACTACATAGTTTATGAAGTGTGTCAAAATTTTGTCTGCCACAGGTCTCCTTGAAAAAAGAAAGATTGGAAAAAAAGAGCAGAAACTGAGAGTGAATAAAGGTGTTTGTCTGTGATATTATTATATTATTGATGTCTATTGTTATGTGACAAATAACAATTTTCTAATTGCACAATTAAATGCTAAATAAGTACCTTAACATCACTGATTTCAACGTGGCTAGAAGAACTGAGCTAGATTTTAGCATACAGAGCAGTGTCACACTGATTTTATGCCCATACAAGAGGATGCAGAACCTTAAGAAAAAAAAAAACATCCAGTTTAAGAGAAAATTACAAGAACATTTTGACATTTTGGGAAAGGTTTTGGGTGCCTGACAACTTCACGGTGACAACACCACTCCTGGAATTCAATGTGTCTGGCCACTATGTAACTCCTCATAAAACTACAATTTTTCACTATTACATTTGTGTTTGTGTATGGATTTTTAGAGATGTTGATAGGTGTATTTTTTAACATTTGGATTGAGCCAGGCTACCTGTTTCCCCCCTGCTTCCAGTGTTTGTGCCAATCTAAGCTAACCACCTGCTGGGTCTCGCTGCATATTTAGGGTACAGATATGAGAGGACTCTTCTCATCTAATGCTTCACAAAAAAAGAGCATTTCCTATTCCTTTAATGCACAACCACGTTTACAGGCTCCAAACTGTGATTGTCGTTGATTTGCTCCGTTTACTGCAGGGTCTCTGCAGTGGCTTTTCCGGTGCTGACTCTGTGTGCTGAGGGTTCAGGGATCAGAGTGGACAGGGCCGGTGCAGACCTCGAGGTCACCGACTGTCTTTCTGCTGAGCAGGCTATTGTCCAGCAGCTGCGTGGCCATACCACTACAGGTCTATTCAGAGTCTATTCAGCAGCTTCAGCTAAGTGCAATAGAAGACCCCGCTCTATTGTCTGATGCCAAGTCTGTTTGGGCTGCACCAGAACACTCACTTCATCTCCCAGAGAGTTCAGAGAAACAGTTAAGTCTCCATGAATAGGGGTGGATTTACACAAGTAAAAAGACACGTTAAACACATTCAGACCGACTCCAGCTCTCAAACAGAGAGCTCCTTGACCTCAGAGACCTTTGCAGAATGTCATACCACACTGTATGACCTCTGTTTGCTTCCCAGCATGACACTCATACACAAATACATTTAGATACAAACAGAACATCTGCTGAAGGACAATAGAAAACAGAAAAGTTTCTAATTTCATACATTCAACATTTTGTCCACTAGATTCAATGTATTAGTGTCAACAGCAATTTTGTATTTCTGAAAGCACATCATATAAGCTAGCTCTTTTTACATTTCTCTTCTGTTGTTAGTATGAAATAAAAAGCAATAAAAACACAAAAATGGATAACAAGAGACCAGTGGCACTGCTAGCACGTTAGCTATTTCCAAAGTATTGGGTAAGTGTATGATCATGCACACAAAATGGCCATATCACACTCAGTAAAAAAGCCATCTGGAGGCATCATCACTTCTATGAGCAGAATTAAGTCAGAGTGCAATGACTTTCTCGTTTAAAGTGCCTCCTAAGAGCCCCATTATTACCTTCCCAGAATGCAAATGTGCTTTGGGCCAATTAAAGGTTGAGCCAATACCAATGTAAGCCCATAAAAATCCGCCCTTCCATAATCATTCAGCAATATGACTCATGGGTAAGATTGGAACACCGGCCTGTAAATGTGTCACGATTATGACTGCATGCTTAAAATGAATGGAGGAGCTGTGTATATCATTCCCATGGTGTTGGAGCCGAGCCACGCATATGTTAGTGTCAGTACTTCTAATGAAATAAAGACTTGTGATAGTACTTATTAGGCCTCCATAAGTGGCAGGTAAAGACAAGGGCCCAGTGGTGGATCAAAGGCAGTTAAATGTCTCTTTTTAGATCTCCCCCTATCAAAAGGTATTTAGAGGGAGAGGGGGGGGGTTGCTTTTTTGTTTGTTGAGACAGACGCCCTCATCCAGGATGTCTCTGTGTAATTACACGCCACAGAAGACCTTCATTCCTCTCCTCTTCACGGAGAGAGATGAAAGACAAGAGAGACAGAGGCATGTAATCGCTCCTCTGACTGAAAGAGGGGGAGAGGAGGTGAGGGACACAGAGAATGGAAAGACAAAAAGATGGTGAGTGGTGGTTGAGTTTTAATAAACCTCCTCTGTCTCTTGTTTAGAGTCTCTCCTACCTCTCCCGATTTCTCTCTCTCCCTCACACACACACACCCACACACACAGTTATGACTGAGGCTTTCATTATTCTCAGAGTTGCCTGTTCTTCGCCTCAGGACAGATGTGTAAATTGTTGTGCTAATGTAAGGCCCACTGCTGAGAGCCTCAGAAGGAAGGAGATTTACACACTCCACACCACTGTATAACTGTCACTCACCAACTCACGCTCACAAGAGCATAAAGAGGGACGCTGTGAGCGACAGCATCTCAGCACACACACACTCACCAGAAAATGTGCGCATATGCAGACATGCCGACACACACACACACACACACACACACACACACACACACACACACACACACACACACTCTCTCTCTCTCTCTCTGCTACTGACAGAGGCGTGGGTGGACATTGACATGCACACATAAATGTTCTATTTCCCTTTGCCATTCATAGACTCCAAGCAAAAGTCTGACAAAAAGCGCCCCTTACCCCATCACAAAGGACTTAAGAGCAGCAGAGAAGGTACAGTCTGTTGCTGTTTGACTATAAAACTCCAATATTTTTCCATTACAAGCATTATTTATTCTCGAGGGCATAGAGGGAAAAACACTGGAAAGGTATCTGTTAATGATCTCTGTTTGCTTCGGAGGTTATTTTGAGTTGGTAATTTGGAGTTTGAGTTGTTTTTTAACAGTTTGGTAACATCTGTTGTTCGGAAGCAGCAAAGTGCTCGTCGTACATTTCAAAGAGAATGATAGGTGACAATAGTTATAAGTAAGGAATAACACCAAGGTCATTATAGTTACAAGTTATGTGCCTTAACTTTTGAGTCGCACCATTCTTTTTCCAAAGGGGTTACTTTGGATTGTTACTCGATTAGCTGATAGGTGGAAAATTAAGCAACATCAATTCTGATAATTGATTAGTTCCTTTAAAGGAACAGTTCAACATTTTTGGGAAATACACTTTTAGTCTACAAACAGAATCTTCTCATCTACCTCTCCTCTAGAAAGCAAATAAGCATATTTCCCCCAGTGTCTAAAAGTTTTCCTTTAAGTTATTTATCCAGCAAAAAGCATGGCAAACATTTGCTTGCTGATAGTTTATTGCTTCTCTTTGTTTTATGCAATCATATGTTAAATAAGTTTGGTTTTAGATTGTTGGTGAACAAAACAACCAATTTAAAGACAATGCTTTGAGTTACTATATTCTTACTGTTTTTAACTTTTCTTGTTAAATTACTCCTGGTCACATCTCTAACAAGCCTGCATGACACTGTCTATCTGTCTGTCTGATGGCGCCGAGGCCTCTGAGGGGCTCCAAACAACCCATCTGCCCGGGAATCTGCCAGTCCGTCTGTCTGCCTGTCTGGCTCTCCACAGGTATGTCTGTCTGTCCCTACATGATCCATGTTTCTTTTATTAAGCAGTGGAAAAGGAGGGCAGGAGCTGGCTGCAGCGTGAAGGTTGAAGCTAAAGACAGAGACACACTGCTCGGTGTTTAATGACCCACTATAACTATACCTATTCATCTCCCCTGGCAGAGAAGTGAAATGCCATGGAAATGATCCTCTGCTGAAGATATTGCATCATGCTAAATTCTAAGTCCTCACCGGCTCTAGTTTAAAACTAGGTTTCATGAAAACATGTTTTTCTTGTTGCTTTCTATGTGCAGAAACCTTTCTTTGACACAAATTGGCACAAGAAATGCTTCAATACAAATCACGTTCATCTGGAAGCAGTTTAACATAATGACGCCAGAGAGCGCAAAAACAAAAAGGTGGCGTGGCAGCCGCTCTGTCGCCTCCGCAGAAACCAATCAAGCACAAATTTCAAGCTCGCACCTATCCCTGATCGATAAACATCTATATGGTTTTCCTTTGCTTGTGCGAGGTGCTTTCTCAACCTGCTGTACCTATATACACACACACACACACACACAGAAGCACACACACAGCATGTCTTGTTGCTGAGAGGATTGGAGGCAAGTGAAGCTGTGCAACAGCAGCGGCAGAGTCAGAGCAGAGACACCCAGAGTTAATGAACCCTCACCAGTCAGCATGGCTGTCCATCTGCTTTCATAATCCCCATAAACAGCAGGCCACGGGTGCTGCCCAAAAATCTGCACACTCACACACACACACACACACACACACACACACACACACACACACACACACACACACACAAACACACACACACACACACACAGCATATCGTCATCCTAAATATCCTATGTGAAGAATGAGGACTGCACACATACATGTGTGTCTGTGTGATTGTGTATGCAGGACTGGGTGTTGAAGGGGAGGAGGGGGGTGTTGGCTGATGTGTCCATTATAATGCCTGTGTGCCTTAGCTCAGCTCACTGGCTAATCTAAGCGGAATGGCGGGGAGAGGTGAGCGTGAGGTCGGCTGTTGAGCCCATCTGGTCAGCAGCAGGTAAGAGGCTTGAAACACACACCCGCTGACACACTTGATGCGTGTGTGAGCTCATACACTTAAATCTAACCTTAATTACATGCAGGTACATCTGTCACATTAGACCAGACCTCGTCCAGCTACTTCACACATGGCGCTCATTTAAAACGATTCCTAGCTCTTCAGCGACTGATGTCTGGTGGCATTTTGTAGCATACACCTCATACACCTGGCATGGTGAATATACCGGGAGGAAAAACCAGGTTTCCACCTGTGCAATCAGGGCGGCTGCCAGAGCGAGAGAGATGGGTGCGTACGAGAGCTGTGTGCTGATTGAGACTGGGAGCGTGACCCCACTGTGACCCATGCAGAAAAGGGAGTAATACCTAAGTAATACGGCTGACTTCCCATCAGCATGCACCCACCACACATACACACCCACGCCAAACACACAAACCACGCCAAGAGGAGCCTGTCAGCCCTTGATTAAGACCTGCATCCAAGAGGCGAGAACAGAATCTTTACTGTGTGTGTGGAGGCTCCCAGTCAAAGCCTCTGGAGGAGAAGTAAGAATTAAGTCCTGGGGCTGAAAAGGGGTGGAGGAATTAAAGGGTGGATGAGGGCAGATCTCATTCTTTTACTGTTCTCTTTACTATGGTTGTGATCCAAGAGTGTCTGAGCAGAAACAGGGATTATAGCCCCTACTGTGCATGTTTGTATGTGTCTGCATATGCTTCTGGGATGAAGCTAGATACTACATGGCAGACCTTTTCCTTCAGCACGATCTTTAAAGCTCAAACTGAAGAGAGGAGAGGAGAGGAAAAGCAAGATAAGGAGAGGAGAGACAAGACAAGAAAGGGCAATGAGAGACAAGGAAAGTAAAAAATAAGGAATTAGAAGGAAGAACAGGAATGGAATTACAAGGAAGAGAGAGGAAAGGACAGGAGAGGCTTGGATGTGCCCTTGTTGACCTCTGATTAAGTGGCCAATCACTCTCCATTACTGACACTGGAAATGAGCTTAAGAGACAAACATGGTGATTTAACTCCACAACAGTCACTACATTAAACAACACAGCAGCATACTGCTGACATGCAGCCAATCAGACAAAACCCACTAAGCACCCCCCCACGCCCCCGACACACACTCACAAATACACTCATTAAGCATCATTCGCCTTGATTTAAAACACAAGGGAGGAAAAAAAAACTGTAAGTTGTTTGAAAGTCCTGCTGTTGCCTAGCTGCCTGCCACGCAGACAGAAGGATGCAGGATCATTTCCGCTGCCTCTCTCAGCCGGAGATATGTGCACGTACGCTCAATACGCCCGTCTCTCCGGGGAGGTCTGTGTGTCATTCCCCTACTTTAGACACACCAGCTGCTCAGTGTGCGCTCTGCAGTGTTAAGAGCCCCTTCCCACCTCGCACAAGCCCCCAGTGGCACCCACATCTACTTACACACAGGCACGACAAAGCCCCCCTTGCTCCCCTATTTTACCTACCCATGACAACCCAAACATCCCCCACATTCATAAGTACCTTGAGGGCAGATGGGAGCCTAATAAGCGTTACACTCAGAGAAATGGGATTTTTCACAGTGCCTTCTAAAGAGCAATTCCCAAACTCTGCCAGAGAGCTGACTGGGAAAAAAAAAAGATGGAGTGATGAGATATGGATGACAGAGGTTGGTATATGTTAGACTAAAAAGTTAGAAATACGCCCGATGAGACTATCAAGAGGTTGAAGAAAGAGGAAGGGGAAATGGAAACAAGTGAGAGCAATTTATTAATGTGGATGTGGGGAAATGTAGCTCTGTATGCCAAATTCATAAAAAGGAGTCAGAATAACACTAACCGCCATTGCTTTCCCTTATGCCGCACATTTCCTCTCTTTGTGGTAAAGTGTATTATTAACACACTTTAAGCAGAATTTTCCTCCAGTTAGCCAAGCCCACATGACAAACTCAAATATAAACAGACACAAACACAAGCATTAACAGATTGGCTGTGGTCTAAGCTCTGAGTGGACTTGGCTCAACTGCCTTTTGAAGACAAAAAAGCCTTTGCTAAGAAGATGAGGGGAATCTACATGGCCTGAAAACCTCCCTTTTCAGATGAGGACACACGCAGAGCGCTGGACCACAGCACAGCCAATCAAGTGCTGACACTGCCTCTGATCTATGGACCTCAGTGCAACCACTTTTACCAAGTGTGTGTATATGTGTGTGCATGTGTCTATGTTAGGGTAAGGGGGGTTCATTCAGGATCTGGCGCGACCCCCCGTAGTGAATCCTGATCCTATTGGTCACGATGCTCAGAGTGCTGCTGAGATCTTAAATGAAAATTCCTGCACTCACTCAGTCACTCCTCCCAAGTGACCCAGCAGGTCTTCCACCATAATACACATATATGCTACTTCTTCATCTGAGGATGTGGCTCCGTTTTGCATATGTGTATGTGTGTGTGTGGGTGGGTGCTGTCCTTTTGATGTCAGACGTCAGTGAGCATGTCTTAGCATATCAATCATTAAATGAATCAGAAATTTTTAAGCTAAAAGAAGCAGATGTGGTCTTTTCCTGTGCCTGAACAGGTTATGCAACAGTAACACACCTCTAAAGAAGCACGCACACACGCACACACACACACACACACACACACACACACACACACACACAAACACACACACTTATGCAAGAATAGTTCCTGTTGTAAAGTTGCGAAAGAGTGTGTGTGTGTTCTTTTGCTGCCCCCCTTTACCCCACACAAAGGGGCAGAAAAAGCTCTCTGGAGTCTCCTATTCATCAAAAGCACAATAGAACCCCACAGAGGTTTTCTTCCTGTTTCCCTGTCTGCCCCACCCCCACCCCCCTCCCCCCCCCAGGGCAGGATGGAGAGGCAGGGGGTACCCCGTCCTACAGGCCCAGTAGCAACTTCAGCTCCCATCTGCCACTGAAACTCTCCCTCCTCCACCCCGGGTCTCTCCATCCATCCATCCATCCATCCATCCATCCATCCATCCATCCATCCATCCATCCATCCATCCATCCATCCCCCTCTCTCACTCCAGCCTCAACTTATTATATTCCACTTGTTGACCATTTCAAGACCCGTGCCAAAATCATGTGTTTTATTCAGGAGCATCGCCTTCAAAAGTTACTGTCAGAATAAAAAGAATTTAGTGAAAAGACTAGTTTGACCTTGGGAAAACAGCTCGGTCAAACTCATTTTTAAATTCCAAACGTCAGTGGCTTTGAATGTTTGTTATTAAATTGAAACATTCCTGTGTTTTATCACTGTTTTTCTATGAAAGCACACCGGTATGAGAGACCATCTGGTGTGAGATAAACAAGACATTTTTAACCAGAATCCAAGAAGCCATTTCATGAAATATTTAAATAGCTTCACTTCTTGATGATAATTATGTATAGAATTTGTGTATGCTTTTTGAATTAGTTGGCACGTACTACGGTATTGATTAAATCATTATTATCCCAGATTCCACATACCCTGGGAACATTTTCTTTGCAGAAGAAAATAATGACCTGTTCTTAAAACTATATTCATCTCAAGTCTGCCAATCACTGCTCAAAACTTTCTCCTGCTACTAATTCTGCTCTCCATTCTTTATAGTCAGCGCCCTCCTCCATTTACCTCGCTGTTCTGCCCTCCTACAGAGCCCTTTCTGTTTGCCGCAGATTTATGGTCCAGTCTAACATGCACAGTATTGGCAAAGCATTAAACATGTCTACTCTTAATACTGTGAGCTCTCTCCATCGATAAGAGCCTTAATAAAAACATCCCCCTGGTGGATTTGTGTCTCTTTTTCACTTTCCACCCTCCGCCTCCCTCCTCGACAATATCCTCCTCTCTTAACCACTGTTTCTTCTGCTGCTTTGCTAGCAAGCTTCCACCTATTTCTCCCCCCACTCACCGCCTCAATCTCTGGCCTGTGCCAGAGGTTTAATGACGCTTGAATGCCACTGCGATGGAGTTTTCTTCTTCGCTCTTTTCTCATAAAGGATATTTAAAAGCCATGCCCTGAGATCAATCTATCTCAATGTGTCTCTCACGGATTCATTTCTCTTCCATCTCCTCTATCTGTTTTTTCCTCTTCACTTTGAGATGGATAGCATTACCCTGCGTAACCCCTCTCCTTGTTTGGTTCACACAAATCCTCTGCAACAGCCCCTGGCTGCAATTGGCACACTTGCTTGAACTGCCACTCTTTTATCTAGTCTATAAATGCCTATTGGTACCCTAAAATCCTTCACTACCCCCTGTAGCCATCCGGGTCAGTTACGCCAATGAGAACAGAGCAGCTGTTCCCCTCCCACCTCTTTCTCCTTTGCGATCTCTGATGTCAGGATTTTGAGCATCATAAGCACATTTTAAATATTAACAAAGACCACTTTGCACATATGAATAATACAGCAGAGAGGGCAGTGGCTGGCCAGCGATCCCATCCCCTGCCGCCTGACGGCCATAAAACTAATGCACTGCCATAGGACACAATGTGGCCTGTTCGGGTCTGCCAGCAGGACTAGCCCAAGGAACTAGTCTGGCCCGTGGCCTTGCCCAAAGAGAGCTGTCTGTCTGTTTATTTATCACGATGCCCAACCACCTGTCCAAATCTCTGCAGATGCAACAGCCTGGCAGCACTTTTGTTATAACTACATGTTTCAGAGACGCTTTAATCTAATCTGACATCTCAATCTGTTGAGCGTCTTTGAAGCCAAATCTACTTTGGTGTTTGTCTGAGGTTAGCTTTGTTGTCACATTCCTTACTTTCCGTGCATCTAAAATTCATGTTTAAACTGTCGGAAAAACTGCAGAATTCTGTGTAGGAGGGCAACAAATATTTCAGTAGCCATTTACTTGCTCACATAGTCTTCTTGCAGCCGCTGCACTGTTGTTATTCGGGAGCAAGAGGATTCCCACACTTAACACAAATGAGACAGCACATCCTTGAAGAGTGTCACCATTCATCCAGCCCTCTCTGGGAGTGTCTGACATGCTACGCTCCCTAACTCTAAAAACTCGACACCCACTTCACTACCCTCACCCTCGCTCTTCTCCTGTCTTGACCTCCTAGTCCGGACACTAGTCTCCTACCCCTCCTCCTCTTCCCCCTCAGAGCTTACTTGGCACCTGGTCATCTCCATTTAATCCTGATGTGTCACAAACAGTGCGTAAACACACGCTTCCCGTATGTCGGTTTTCTAATTCTGATGAAGTCATTAATAATGACACATGCAGAGAGAGACAGTGGACATCAGAGTAGTTACTCCAGACAAGTGTTCCCGGCAGTCCTGGTAATTAATGTGTATGTCAACACAGAAAGAGGAGTTCCATAGCAGAAATGTGAGTTCAGCACATCTACAATACAGAGGCAGAGACCGAGACAGGAGGGACTGGGAAGGGGGGAACAGGGAGGGAGGGGGCATACGCACAATGGGAGAGAAGATAAATGCAATCTGTCTGTCCCATCATGTATTCCCTAAATATATCTCTACCTTCTTCCCTCCCAGACAGAAACTTTACTGGGGCATGCTGAGCTATTGTCCCCCTGGTGTCCCTCCTCCTCCCAACTCTGCAATCCTCAACTGTTCATATCAACGTTTCTCATTTCTCATGCAAGGATTTCAGAACGGTCCACAATTTTAATAAACGTAAGCTGCTTTTCTGCTCTGACTGTTCAGGGAATAATACATACACGAGGACCTTGGGAGGTACAGCAGGGGTTCTTATTGGCATTCAGAGAACTGGCCACAGACCCGGATGGACGGTCAGTGTGTCCTTCAAAAGATTACGGCTGTTATTAAGTAAAAAAAAAAAAAAAAAACTGACTTCTTCACCAGAGGATCGGATTTATTTATTGTTGAAGTCTTTCAACACTCATTGTTGTCCACATTGTTCTTTTTTTTTTTACTACTGTAAACCAAGCTTAATCCACAATCCACTAAACCCTCAGATTTCTGCCTTGTATTTCAATCTGATCTGGCACAAGGAGGGAAAGAAATGTCCAGGCTGGCCTACTGAGGAAAATCATTCATCTAACACTGGAGATAGACAGTGTCACCTTGGTGTCCAGGTCCTGTCCCATCAGTTCACTGACAGTAACTTGCCCTGTGTGCCAAGTGATTTCATCTGTTTGAGAGCTGGCTGCAGTCTTTGATGGCATTAACACTGAGCAATTCACTGATAAAAGTCCGCTCTTCCCTGATCAAAGCCTTGTGTTGTGTTCACACTGCAATACTATGTTGAATTAAATAATGATAAAAAAAAAAACATAAATGGTTTATGTGATGCTGAACTCTGAGTGAGTTCAGCATTTCAAAAAACAACTAGTACACACAAGCTTAAAAAGAAGTGTCACTAAATTTAGATGCTGTATCTTGCAATGAGGAAAAAAAATGAATAAATGAAAAGAATTTCTTCAAGTGCTCTTTCTTACTTTTCACCAGGCTTTGCTTTTTCTTTTTTGGAGAGGCCAAGAAGGCATGGAGCAAAACCTTAATTACTCCCTGCGCACCGGGGGAGTTTGATTTTTCCGCTCCAAGTAGAAAAGAGTGCTCTGAGCTCGGATCTGCTGAAAGGCTGAAGACTGGTCAGCACGCCACCCCAGACCCCTGCACTGTTGTAGGTATGTTATAATCCAAGATATATTCTTTTGAATTCACATGGACCAAAAGTTCGGGTCTGAAGCTAACTTCAAGGTTGGATGATTTTAGTAAAAAAGTATAAAGTATGAATATTTTATTACTTATTTGACTTCAGCTGGTCAAAATGAATAATAAAAAACTAAATAAACAAGTACTCATTGTGTGTCTGTGCACACATGAGTGTGTGTTTCGTAAATATTGTGCCATGTCATATGTGTACAGTATTTCACAATGATAACAATCCAAACTGATCTTTAAAAACTTACCAGTGCCAGACACGACATATCCCCCTAACAGGAGGCAAAGAACCAGAGGACCGAGACCTTGGTCACGCTGCATCCGAACAGAGAGCATCTTTTCCGGCTACGCCGTTGCGAAACGTCCCGGGTTGTCCACACAGGGGAACCTGCGGTACTCTTGACACACCAAGTGACTCTTGTCCAACAAAGTCTTTATCCCTGAAATGTTTCTCAGGAAATGCTGAAATTCTAACGAGTCCAATGATTGATATTGGATGTCGTTGTTTTTGGCAAATAGTTCACTCTTGACGCGAACAGGCTTCAACGCTCAAAACACATCCATCACCAAGCAGCGGGTGAATGTCTGAGAAAGATCGAAAGGGTGTAATTTCCGTCCGAAATCAAAGTTTGAAGAGGTCCGCAGATATCACACCCTTTGAATATAAAGCTACAATTTGTCGGCAACTATTCCTGATGGATTTCATTTCCAGCTCTACTTGTACCTGGCTTGACTGAGAGCCATGAGCGTAGAGGTGCCACAAAAGTCATCAAAAAGTTTGACGCATCGCTGCCGTGAAATGAGAGATTACATTAGAAGAGTCCGATTCCCGGCAAACACAAACTTGGTTTGCGACCATAAAAAAACAAGTATCACGGGATGATGCAGTTTAGACTACAGACTCCCGAATCAGTTCTGGGCCCCTGGGTGTCTTGTCTCGTCCCCCGTCCGCAAGGTGTAAACAAGAACACGGGGATCAACGCGGAACACAACGCCAGCCTCCGGACTACCAGTGCCCGCCTGGCCAATCATATACCATCCTCCTCCTCCTCCTCTCAGAGTGAACGCTGAACAAGTGAAGGTAAACTAGTAGCAAGCGAGGAGGAAATAGATGGGAGGGGAGAGACAGAAAACCCGGACCCTAGAGCGCGCAGCACCGCTCTGGATTCAGGAGGAACAACCAAGGTTGTGCTGCAAGTCAAAAAAGGTTTATTTTGTGAGTTTCTCTTATGAGAATCTATCTATCTATCTATCTATCTATCTATCTATCTATCTATCTATCTATCTATCTATCTATCTATCTATCTAT
>JBBMJY010000003.1:15011890-15055853 GCA_037833715.1 Toxotes lorentzi
ATCTATCTATCTATCTATCTATCTATCTATCTATCTATCTATCTATCTATCTATCTATCTATCTATCTATCTATATGTTTATTCTCAAATCTGGTGACTTAAAATACAATAACTGACAATCCCCTTTTCTTTGCTGCCTGTAATATGAATAGTGTGTGGATAGCTGTCGTGAGTCTATAAAGGGAGTCCAGCAGCACCAATCTCGGTTTATGAGCGCATATTATTTCCTGTCAATCCATCCTTCCTGCATCCAGTGGATCATATTTTACTCCCCGTGGCCACAAGAGAGCACCCTTTCATAAACGAGCCTGTCTCCAGTGAGGACGAGAACTGACTGGATCTCGGATCCGCAGCACTCTTCATTATGAAAGTCGTTTCCTGTATGACTGGATGGTGCTGATAGTGTCTGATTGGTGAGTGGACACCACAGGGGGCCATGATGAAGAGGTGAGCATTGCTTTGGAAGCTGGGTGCTTTAATACTGAGTTTTTTTTTTTTCTCAAAGCAGTGATTGAGCAGGTAAGTTCAACTTAATACTTCAGCTTCCCATCAATGTTGATGTATGAGCAGGGAGGTAATTCATTTTTTTATTTCTAACACTGGAAAAGTTTTTAGCTGTTGCACATTTCCGGTGATCACCTGTCATTTAAAGCAGAACATGAATGTATTTGAAGTTGCTGAAGTCTGAGTCTCTCCTTTCTGTCTTTTCACCTTGTGGAGACAATCACCACTCCTGCAAACTTCTAATTTCTTCTACACTTTATTATGAAGAACACGTCACTTTCTGTGTACCCTAAGATTGTCCTGTGAGGCACCTGCACACCATTGGACAAATTTATGTAAACGCTTTCACTAACTGGGCATATGATGTACAGATGGGTGACAAATTAAAGAAAAAAAATAAAATGAATGGACAATCATAAGAAGTGCAGATGCTTCCATATAGAACATGAGGGTTCATTAAGTGGTTTGATGAGGATGGAAACGATGTAAATCGTACGCCTTCGCAGAGATTTTGGAACAACAGTGCGCTCTGAGATCCCTCTGGTAGAGCTCCAAAAACTCTGAGAATCTATGCCAAGGAGAGTTTCCTTTAATCTGTCACCTATATATGCTGTATAATTGGGTGATAAAGAGCATAAAAATGGACATTTATTTCTATGAAAATGTCACAGATTATTACTTCCTGTTTTTTTCCAATGTTACTCTCTATGGGCGTTATCACTCTCTGGCTCATACTGAGTCTTAACGTTTATTCGTTCTGTTGCTGAGTCACATTGATGGTCAGTGAGGGGGAGGTTTATCCTTGCATGACTGGCACTTTGAGAGTGGATTAACACTTAAGGGTAAAATGCTCAAGATTAAACAAAATACTTAAGAGTAAAACAGAGTGGAGCCCTGAGTTTTAGGCATGGGGTGAGGCAGACACAGAGCCAGTATGTATGCACGCATGCTGCTGAGCCTAAAGCGAGGCCCTTCTCTAAGATGTGACAGTATCTGGCAACAGAAAAGCATTGCTGTACTGTGCTCAAATCCAACTTCAAAGGTCGTAATCTGTCTGGACAAGTGATGACTCCCAGTGCCTCCCTCCACTGATGACAATTATGCTGTTTCCTGGAGCACAGAATATACTCTGGATTATTTATTTATTCTCTAAGTCTTTATTGTGACTGGTGAGAGAGCAAGAGAGGTAAGACAAGAAGGACAGAGAACAGAGACACTGATGGAGACAGTGAGAGCGAGAGAGGTTATGCGTGAAATGGAGTTCGCAGGTTGTATTTGAGACAGATTTGCCTCCTGAAGCTGCAAATGGATTTTCTGTTTACATGTCTGTGCATGTCGTGCTCTGTGATTGTGTTTCTGTACCATTTTTACTTGTCTGTTTTTTCATATTATAGCCCTGTACTGAACATTATATCTGTATTGAGTACATACCTTCATGACGATACCCGTAGTCATTTTCAAATCGAGTCACTTAGCGGCGATCCGAAGCACTGTGGTGTGAGGAGCTCATTCGATGGTCTTTATGTGGCTGACTTTCGTGACGCATCTACCTTGATGAGGTCATACAGAATGTAAACACTTTGCGAGCTCTAATTAGACAATTTGCCCCCTCATCCTTCTCTCCAATATGTATCCCCAATTATTACTGAGATGATGACAGCGTTGAACTTGCCATAAGTTATTATTTTGTTCTGCCCTTTGCTAAGACTAATTGAAGATATAAGTCAAGGGCATCCAATGGAAAACTGGAGAAGGAAGCTGGGGGAAGAAAGAGCCATAATGAAGTGGGATGGAACTCATATGTGGTGCACCGTACGGAGCAGGAGACAATGAGAAAGCTAGGGCTATTATTAAGCCATAATAGGTTATCCACCGAGGACTGTTTAGCACCGTTGACTCTCCATTGCTTTGTGTAGCAGGCTTGACATAAAAAGGATCAAGCTGCCTATCTCTGTAAAACAGAGGGGGGCTAAAAATAGGAGGCGTGCTCTAGAAGTTGCTGTGGAGATAATTGAATATTATTTTCAGGAATGATTAAGTTGACCTATCCAGTAGACTAATTATTTCTTGCAGGCCAGAGGAGAACTTGTTTAATAGATTTGGGTAACAGTGAATAAGGCAAAATAAAGCTGCCAATCTACAGTCTCTCTGCTGACCAAGAAAACATTGTCCATGGATAAATGAATACAGATCATTACAGTTTGGTGAGGGGGACGATCACAGGTTTATCTTGCGGCAGTGGTATCTGTCAGTTTCTTTGGAATGTTTTCAGGTCATCTAAATCACACAGAAATCCTCATATTGTCTTTCTAATTTCCTAAGCCATGCAAAACATTTCTGTTCTATGTGCCAAGCTTTTGAGAAATCTCCCTCCACCACTATGGATTTGAGGTGAATGAAACAACCTTTCCCCTGTGCTGCTCAAAGTATTGAAAAATTTGTTTCAAAAAGAAATGTTCTTGTTCCTCTGGATCTGTGGTGGGAAAATTACGATGTGCAAGAACTGTACTTGGATTCACTTATGCTTTAGTGTTTTTTCTCTTAATGGTACTTCACTACATTTGATGGGAAAAGTTTGTACTTCACTACATTTATATGGCAGCTGTAGTTATTTGTTACTTTACATATCAATATTTTACATATAAAATATGATCAGCTTATAAAATATTATATCACAAGCCGCAACATGAAATGTTGTTTATATGTTAAATCATAAATAATAATACAATGATACAATGATATATATATGATACTATAACAACATAAGTGATAATACATCAGTACTTCAACTGTGGATACTTTAAGCACAGTTTGCTGATAATACTTCTGTACTTTCATGTCCATGCTTGTCTGTGTGTGCGTGTGTTCATGTGTGTTGAGGGTAAAACAGAATGTATGTGTGTGTACGTCCCTGTCAGTGTGCATTGACTTCACCTGTCCTCCACCACTGTAATCCCTGGGTACACCTGGGCCTTTGGGCTTCAGGGCTTTTAGCAGATTGCATGTGTCAGACTTAGGACAATTACACTGATTGTTGCCCTCGAAACTCTGCTCACCCTTTGCTTCTGGGGGGGAAAAAAAAGTTAATAAAATTAAAAGTGGCAGAATAATGTGAGAATATGTCTGCAAGCTGCTTTTAATATGCACACTGTCCAGAAGCAGCACCTTGACAGTCAAATCCAAATGGTTTTCATAAACAGAGAGGTCAGTTCTTTTGCACCCGGATGAATTCAACACTTTTTACCCAAGTTTATTTCAAATTAGGAGAGGTGATTAAAATGTAGACCTCACATAAGATTATAAAATCATATTTCTAAGTAGAGAATTCATCAGCAACAACCATCATACCACAATCGATTTGACTGCTATTTTGAATTTACCTTCATGTCTGAACTGTATTCGTTGACATTCAGGAAAGATGGGAGGTATAATGCTCACTTTATTCTCTAATTCTCCTCTCAGCCTTACACAGGTATGATTCATAAACAGCAGACTGAGGAGCAACATGATTGCCATTTGTGCTGAATGTAGAGTGTAGAAGGAGAGACCATTCACAGAGATTACAACTGTTTGATATCTCCACTCTGTTAAGATAAGGGATATGACTACATGGTGCACACATGAGGAATCCTCCAGTTGAAAGTGAGCAATGCATGTTGAGAACCATGGCTCATTAGGACATGAAACTCAGCTGTGTCTCACCACCTACAGATCATATCCGTTGTGTGTGTGTATGTGTGTGTGTGTTTTTCTACGCCCTATTACTGCCTTATTGAGACACACAAAAGGGAAGAAAAGTGTTTGAAATACTGTGTGTTTATACAGTGTGAGCTGTTGGAAACAGAGAAAAGGAAAAGATGGATGTAAATCAAAGTGTTATGAGGTAGTGAGACTTGGAGCTGAAGTGAAGAGTGGGTGTGAACACTAATTAAACAAAACATCTGTTGGAAGCAGAGACACTGACAGCTATGGAGATGACGATCATATTGTCGGCTATTAGAAACCACAATGTTACTGTCATTTCATATCAAACAAACTGCATTTAGTTGATTGATCGAAGGGGAAAAAACACATCCCGTGCGCTGGATATTGCCTCCGGTAAGTTTCACATGTGGGAGTTTTCTACCCACTGTGGTCCTTTGTCAGGTAATGTCTCTGTTTATTAGTCCTGATATGAACTATAAACCCAAATTTTGTTTATGATGAGGGGCGTCAGGGCATTGTTGAGTGATGATATTTCACGGGGGAAGCATTATATACACTTCATAATATTGGCTGCTCAGCACATTCGCTATGCTAGTCGAGCCCAGACTTTAGAGCAACATTATAGCTTCATTTCTGTTTGCAGTTTGCGTTTGTGGGTGTATGAGTGTATACACGTGCATGTTTATGTGTCTAGATTAATGACCAGTGGCACAGAAAATGCCACCGACTAGCCTTGTACACAAACAGCTTCTAGTTTTGTGACGATATAGGGAAATGCCTCGAGGTGAAAACATGACTTTTGCTGTCCTCTGTTACTCCCTCCATCCCTCCCTCTCTTCATCAACCATTGCTGCTGTTAACCTGTGCCACCTCACTAATGATTGCTCAGCGGCTGTGAGTCTACCATGCATCATTTACCAGGAGTTCCAGAGAGGCGGATAGAGAGAGAAAGGGGTCGAAAAGAAAGAAACTCCCTATTCATGCAGTTGGGAAGGCTGAAAGGGAGCAATGGCCATAACCAGAAGGAGAGAATAAGAATAAGGAGGGAAGTTGACAGAGGTGCAGACACTAGGAGACAAGCATGTGCTGCAAAGGCAGCGTAAAGGGAGAAGGTGAGAATAGGCTGCAGGGGACCAGGAGCCCCATTTTATTAATCACAGCCTTGATCTGGTGGGGAAAGCAGACAGCTCTAGTTGGAAATAATACTGAGTTGCCGCTACTGCACTTCTGCCTATACCATAGAGAATGGGTGGAGACTGAGGCAAAACATTCCCCTGGAAACAGAAAACTGTCTTGGCGTGAAATGTGTCATTTGTGATTAATATAATTGCACAGTCAGATTATTGTTACTAAGACAAAGAAGAATACATTATATATTGTATATAAGAATTGCTCAATGTTTGGACCTGCAAAACTTATGCTATGACTTGATGTGTTACACTAGGGTCTCGACTTAGCAGGAGTAAAGACCTAACAGCACGTTCCTGGATTCATTTACATGCAGATTTATAAAGCTTTCTTTGTCAATTTGAAATGAAACAACTGAGTTTTTCCTGACACATTTGAACAGTTTTCAGCAGCTACATAAAACAAAACAAAAGCAGAGTTTCACACTTTTGAAAAAAAAAAACTGATGTGGTAACAAAAACAGGAAATATCATGTCTACTCAACTATCACAGCAATGAAATGTTGAACTGGAAGGTTTTTTTTTTTGTTTTTTTCTTTATAGCAAATGCATGTTTGGTTCACCACATGGTGTGGCTAGCCTGAACAGGACTCTGTGGCATCCCATGATGCAACAGAGCACAGCAGGATGGCATCATGGCTCATAACACAATATCAGCCAGTCAAAAGAATTTAATATTATGATCCAGACATATTCATATCCATGTTGTCCGTATCAAGACATGAGGACAGAGGAAAGTCAACAGAGCCAAGTGATAATTTTTCCACATTGCTCATGCAAGCTGAATGGACACTATTATTAGCTGTCTGACTAGACAGCCAATCAAGTTGATAATAATAGGTTGGATTTCTGCAGACAGAGGATGGATAACGCAGGAGCTGACCCCGCAGTACAGCCAGCCAGTGGTCATCTTATTAGCCTATAAAAAGCTCAGGTGTGGGCGTGCTTTGTTTGCCTGGACATGGTCTCCCATCATACCAATATCACCTCATTTCTGGAGGTGGGAGCCAACACTGGCGGAGAGGGGCAGATGGGGAGAGAGTGAGGAGGAAGGAAGGCGATGAGAAAAAGGCTGAGGGGAAATATTAGCACTTTTACAGTACTAAAAAATTCTGATGAATATGTTTGCACTCAACAGTGATGATACATGTCATGTTTGCTATTAAATAAAATTAAATTAATTAATAGAAATTCTCGATAAGAAAGATCTGGCCTTTCCACAAATTGCATTGAACATCTGTAGATGGGGATAATCAATGTAATGATAGCGTTGTTGTTGGAGTTCATCTTGTTTCCATGGATGTGTTTTGTTCTGTGACCTTTGTGCTCTGGCAGTTGAGGTACTTTATCATTGTAAGGGATGCAAATCTTGCTGTGGTGCAGTCAAATCCATGCAAAGCAGTCAGCTGAGGTTGAATCCACAGAAGCCTCAAATCAGGAAGCGGAGATTACGCAGCATGGAATAAGGTCAAATTGTTGTGATGATAAGTTGTCTGTTATAAACAGCCAAACGACAAAATACGGATGCTGATTTTTAAAAATGTATCTGTGTCTTTTAAGGCCATATCACCGGTGATTTGACTGAAATATCAATCTGCAGATGCAAATGAGAAAGGAGCAACAAAGTAGGTTTTAAACAAAAGGTGTAGACCACATGGTGTACACAGCGCAGAATTGTATTTACAAATAATCCTCAAAATAATAGCAAGAAATACGAGCCACTTCTCATGCCACATGGAGAGAACTGCAAAATGTTCTCACTGAAATGACAGAAAATTGATCTTTAAACATTTTGTCTTTTTTTCTGTTGTAAGTAGAAAAAATGTCTAAAGAAACAATGTAGGAGACAGACAAGAGAACAAATAGAGAAGCACTATACAGTAACGTAGGTCACAACCCCAGATGAAATTAATGAGCAAGTATCGCACCTGCTTATAGGAAAGAGGCAGGGGTTGAAAAGGTGGACATCTGATGCCTGAGACGCACCTGCTCCTCTCATCTTCTACATGATTTTTATTGGCAGAATCACAGGGTGGTGGGTGTTAGTTGGGCAAAAACCCCATCTCTGTGAACTCTGACCTCCTTTGTAGTGCAATCTCACAGAGTTCAACAACGCCCGTAGAAAGTAATCCCACGATGTGACGAGCAGCAGGGATGTGAACTTGAAGCATCAGACCTGCAGTCCTTCTCCTGTCACATTTCCTGTGTTCCTCCTGCGACTGAAAGAGACAAAGGAACAATCGTACAACTAACACTGTGAATAAGTGTGCTCCCGGGCTCCCACATTCCCTTTGGAGGGCGCACCGCAGCCTTTCATCTCTGCTCCCCTCTGTATCTATCCTCTCATCTCTTCTGCTTTCCGAGCAGAGTTCAAACACTGGGGACCAGTTTAAATGCTGGAGGTTCCCACTTCAGTGCTCCAGTGAACTGGAGCATATAGTGAAACATAAAAAGCTCAGGCTTTTGCTCATATCTCACTGTTTTTTTTGGTTTTTTTTTTTAGGTTAGCCTCACATTTATATGAATAGTCCCCCCTTCTTTTAATTAAAGCATATTAAAGGCAGTGTTGTTACACTGAATGTTAAGTTCTGAGAAGTGGAGAGTGCTGCATGGAAGCAGAAGGGCACAAATGGTGAAACCTAAAACAGGATATACCAGCACTAAATGATACAGCTTTCCAAATACACAGATGAACGAATCAATACATGACAAAAAGCAAAATAAATGAAAGGAAGGAGGGTGCACCTGGGTCAATAGATTTGCAGGTGATTGAGAGGAAATGGGAGCCTTATTGTGTCTTGTGTGCGTGTGTGTGTGTTAACATCGTGTGCACGTTTGTGGTCAAGCTTAAGACCTATATTACACAGCTATCCTACACATGAGTCCTGAGAATGTGACAGCGTTTCTTGTGGTGTATCTAGTGGCTACTGATCTCGTTTGCTATCGACTCAATTTGAGTCTTCTACAGGAAGTATTTTTCAGGAGAACAGGGAGAGCTCTTTGCTGCAAACAGGCCTTCAAGTCCATCAATAAAGAGAAAGAGAGACCAGTAGAGAAACAGCAGTGAAACAGAAAACCCCTGTGGCATCCAAAAACACCTACAACAGCAAAGACGATGCTAAAGACAAAAGCAAAAATCCACTGTTCACCCTCCACAAGAATTCCAAAATGAAGCACGTGCTTGATCAATAATTTTATCACTAATTAGATGCTAGCATATTAATCTAATGCTTCTACAAATACAATTATATGGATTAGGTAAGAAGACATAATCTGCTGTTCAATCCTCATTACTGTGGTGATTAATCCACACTGATTACCTAATTTTAATTAACATAATGAAATACTCAAAATACCCTGCCAACAGTGAATGTGATCTTAGGTTATGTTTTGTCTACCCTGGAAGCATTACTGTTGTGTGCATACGTGCATGTGTGTGTGTGTGTGAGCTGTGTGTGTGTGTGAGCTGTGTGCTCTACCTGCCTGACAGAGGACAGTCTGCCAGTTGAAAT
The DNA here is from genome assembly GCA_037833715.1 of Toxotes lorentzi. Taxonomy (NCBI): domain Eukaryota; kingdom Metazoa; phylum Chordata; class Actinopteri; family Toxotidae; genus Toxotes; species Toxotes lorentzi. The sequence continues at coordinate 15,020,799 of JBBMJY010000003.1, forward strand.
TAGATTACACAATCACAAAAGTCCCAATCAAGGCTCATGCATATTTCATCCCCCCGCTTGGTTTTCATAATTACTTAATTAATTCCCAGCTCTAAAGAGATAGGCCAGTGCTAATCCCCCAGCCTCCCCTGAGGCTTCCCAGGACTGCTATAGATGTCCTGTCCCAGGATGCACTGCAGCAGAATAGAGGCAGACATCCTGAACAGTTGTGCGGACTATCACCATGGTGCTAAATCTGCTCTCTTTGGAGACCTCTATTCGTTCTCCTTCTTTTCGCCAGTGTAGGTTGGGATTCGCAATTCTAACTTCCAGGCAAATCTCTCAGCTCGGGTGGTGCAGAGGCAAAGTGTTTCCATCCCACTGTGAGAAACATTCAGTGCCTGTAGCCTCTTGTGTTTCCTCAAGAGCAGAAAGAATGGATTCTGACTGATCTAACACATGGCAAAATAGGGAGACGTACCCACTTGCACACTTTTACAAGCAACATGTGTTCAGCCTGCTTTCGCTGCTTCTTCATCTCTTGTTCTTTCAGTACGAGTAACACGATGTCTCATGCAGTCAGTTTGAACCAGAGACGGATAAGGAAACAAAAGAGAAGCTTTTCTTATGCACCCCCACATAGTTACATATTCGAACACTCCTCAAATATCCAGCAAAACTAAATTTAAACTCCTGTTTTGGTGCTTTTCCAGACTCTTTGACATTAAATATGTCAGCTTATGCTGTAGGAATGAATGACTTTTTCTAACTATTCTAATTCTAACGGAGGAGAAATTTCTGTAAGCCCTATCAGCCATAGAATGATTAAGCTGAATCCAACAAGTTTCCTTGGATCTGTGGGAAAGAAAAAGGGATTACACAGAGAAACAACAGTCACTTTAACAGTCATGACTAATGCCAACACTCATAAGCTGCACAGCATTAATTCCCTTTGGCTTTTAAATGTAAAGTCTAATGAACCAGGCGCGACATTCCTACTGGACCAGGAGCTACTTAATCACTGATGAATGAACATAAGCAAACATAGCAACACTTATTTAATCCACAGCCTCCATGGTAATGTCAAATAACATCTATTACTAGAATTATGTTGACCCAATATGAGTGAGAGCACGGCCTTTCCTCCCTTGTTTCCATTTGAAAAATGTTCTGTCTCCTATTAGACTGTAATTAGTAATTATCTGTGGAGTCAAATAATTTCTTTTTGAGCACTTAACAAATTAATTATATGTCCACCGAGGTACTAAAATCACCACAGTTGAGGCCATGTGTCAACACTGTGCAGAGGAACCGGTCACCTGCTGCTACTGTGCTGCCACTGTGCTGCATGAGTCCCCACGGCGGGACTCCAACGAGCGAGAGTGAGATAGGAAGGAGAGATGGTGAGAGACCAAAGACAGATTTAAAACACTCCAATCAATCAGTGATTTGACTCTGGGCTAAATCCATGTTGATAATTAGCCAATCAGAGCAGGCTGGGCTGGTGGGAGCTGGCCAGGCAGGTGCCTAGGGGCCCTCGGGGGGCCTGAACTGGCTCTTCCCTTCATTAACTCCTCTCGTCCTCTCCCCTTGTCCGCCTGATCCTGCGAGCAGCCGGGGCTGCTGGGTAATTCAGTCTCCAGTCTCTGAGGTGACCCCACGCCGCAGGGCTGAGGGAGCCGAGGATACAACACTTCTTTTTAACCTCTCTCTGACTCCCTTTTTTCTCTGTTTTAAGGACCACTACTGCGGCCTGTTGTTAGCTCTTTGTTGCCAGGGTTGTGCTCAAATGGTCTAAATACCATGACCTTTTTATTTTTTCCTGACCTTCCAACCTTCCATCCAGTCTTTAGATATAGAGGTCAAAGAAAAAAGATTGTAGCTCTTCTCTTTTGTATTTTTTTCTGCCTTCTTCACTTTCTGCCTGCCTGTCTGTCTGTGCCTGAGTGTAGAAATGCAATTTCCTCCCATCTCACTGTTTGCAGCTCTTTATGGGCTCTTTATTGCCGTTCTTAGCTGATTGCTCATATTTATTTACAACGAATGCAGTTATGAGGCAGGGATTTGAATGCAGTGGGCATATAAATGCAACACTCATCTCCTGTTCGCTCATTAGAATGTATTGCACAGCTTTCAGCTAAACATTTTTTTCCTTTTGTCTTCATGACTGCAATTTTGCACCTCCAAGGATCCTCTCTTAGATTAAGACTGTCAGAAACAGAAGCTTTGTTCCATGAAAAAAACACAGCCAAAAAACACGGAGGGCCTTTATAGATGAGATACAGTCTTTAATATGTGTCAAAAAACGGAGTTGTCATAATATCCAATTTAATAAGGGATGTGCAGAGATCCTTGTCTCACAGAAATTCACCCACCCACGCATGCACGCACACATGCACACACAGTAATCAGCATGATTTCACATTATGGTTTTGCACATCGCCATTAAAGCTGAGTTACAATGTGATTATTGCCTGTGACAAATGAAGAGGTTATATTCAAACTATTAAACAGCTCATAGCTTTTGATAGGAGACATATATGATCAGTTAAGGTGCTTCAGGCAGAGAAATGCTGTCTGTCTATTTTCCCTTCCTTTTCTTTTCTTGATCTCTCACTGTAACACTGAAGATACATATATTTATAAATTTTGAATTATGTTAATCTGCAGTTTTTGAAGTTGGAAGGGAAGAGTACTGCAAACACTATCATCAGTTGTTCTCTCTCTCACACACACAAATGTCTGTGTACGCATGCACAAGCACAAACACAAACACACACCGATACATAACCAGTCAGAACATGTTTTTCAAAAGTATGTTAATCTGTAGGTTTTTCAATTGAAATGATAATGCTGGAATTCACACATGCACATGATAGCTTTTGCTGTAGTAATGCATAAGAGCAGCACACCCAATGGAAGCAGCATAGGGACACCACAAGTACCGCTTTTGAGAATGTATTTATCTATCAATATAAATGCAGGTGAGATGACAGAAGGAGTGAGACATGCACACACAGAGTATGTGCACATGCGCTCGCTGTGACACACACTCACTGATGACAGGTGCAGTACGCTTCACTGAGCAGCTTTGGTTACTGACAGATTGTGGCAGGTGAGCAGGTCTAAGCAAAGCGACGACTGTCACCTTTAATCTCCCAAATCCACATGCACACACACACACGCACAAATACTCCCACCACTGGTGCTATACTTTTTTTTTTTTTTTTGGCTCCACACCCTGATTGCTATCCTGTCTGCTGGGGACTGGGACTACCCCGGGGAGAACCAGAGAAGAGCCAGAGACTAAACCGATCTACCTCTCCCTAGAGACTCCTTTTCTCTTCCTCCTGTGAATACACCCCCAAAGTGCTGCTGCCGTCCCATCTCACCCGGCCCAGGCCCAGGCAGGCTCCTGCAGGGCATGCTTTAATGACTTCCTCTCACCTCCCCCTCTCTGTATTTAGGTGTGGCTGCCATCTAAAAAGAGTTGGGGCGGGGGGGATTAGCATATCAGGGGTACAGATTAGAGCTTGTGTGGTGTGTACATGTACTGACAGAGGGTGGTAATGAGAAAAAAAGGACCTCCCTCCCCCTGCCTGAATCCTATCCCCTGGTTTAATAGAGGAAGTTCAAATGGAACCACTGATAGAGATGCAGGGCTTCTTTATCTGTTCTTTACAGGTAGAGGGAGTGACCATGTTTTCAACAATCTCAGATTTTCCTTTCGGCTTTGGTTATACTTTGTCCGAATTATTTGACCACTTCGGTTTCATTTGAACAAAAATATGTTCTTTCTTATTTCATTTCAAAGCGCAACAACAAATGTTTTCCTGTCTATCTTGTTCTTAGCGAGCTTCCTGCTGGTTAGGTTGGTTTTGGACCTTGTCCAGCTGTTCCAGCACTGCCCGCTGCCACCCAGTGAGAGGCCTGGACTCCATGTCAGTTGTGATTCGAGAGCCTGACCGCCGGTGCCCTGTCTCTGCCGCAGGGCCGAAGAGCTTCTTACCCCCATGGATTTTTCATTTGTGGATCTTGCAGAATCAATGTTCTGTTTTTGCCTTCCCAGACAGAGACCATGGATCAGCATTTTCTTTCACCACTCTTTATCTCCTCGTGTTTCTGTGCGTGTGTGTACCTGTGTGTTTATGTGGGTTTTTTTTTTTCCTTAACCTTTCCCCACTCTTTCTGCCCTTAGGAAACAACATCCTTTTATGCCTTTGCTTTATCTTCCTCCTCTTCCTCTTCGATTTTTTGCACATTTCTGCCACGGTACCAGTAGTGAAAGTACAAGACTAACGTTCAGTTTATGTTTTTTTATAATCTAATCAGCCAACCAACAGGGTATTTAAACACGGAGGTATTTATTTATATAGACAAAATTTCTGTTCTCATCCAAGCAAAGGTCTGCGTGCAGCAGAGGGAATAGCTGAAAATTCACAGGAAGCTGGGGAAAGTAGGGCAGGAGTCCCTCTTTGACGAACTAAATTGTTTCAACTGTTCTTTAAAGCACAGCGTGGGGCAGTTACAGAGCATTGCTTCCCCACCTGTTCTCTGTGGAGCTTGGTAGCAGGTATTTTTTCATCACTACCCATGGCGCCTTCCTTCCTAAGTGACTCTTAGGTGGATAGAAGTAATTGTTACCAACCTTGCACCTCAATATAACAGTGGCTATGTAACAGGGAGCCTTGCAACCTTATGGGCTTCACTGAACACAATGTAAATGATTCCTCTCTTGTGCTCCCTCAGTTCTGCTGTCCGGTGGATCACTGCAAGCACAGAATGAGCCACATTTTACGCTTCCATGGTGGCAGAGTGGAGAACTGAAAAGTAAAGCTTTACAAAAATGCCTTTGTATGACTTGGACCCATTAGAAGTTGTTGCTGCTGCTGCTGCTGCTGCTGCTGCTGCTGGTCACTACACAGATGACGTCCAAACACGAGATGGAAAACATAATTGCATCCTCACCACACTCAGACAAGCACTCCCTGCAGACATTTGGGTCAGTTAATTGGAATTTCACTTAGTGCCAAAGAATCATCAAGTAAGGCACTGGGTTTATGCTGGCCACTGTTCATATTGTGCTGCATTAGGAACTGAAAACCTCCCACACTGCTCTAATTACCAGTCTCTAGACTGTTTGGGAGGCACAGTGTTTGCTAGCGAAGGAAAGAAGTGTTGGAATTAATTTAACAATTAGAAGACACTGTTTATTTTAATAAACATGATAAACACTTTATTAATTTAAATGTATTACAGCCCTTTCATACAATGTGCTGCAATCACTGTGGTTTGTATTGTATCGTGTATAGTTTCTTACCTCTTAAGATGAGAAAACAGGTGAAAAAAACTCATGAGTTTTAAGTGCATGTGCTATATTTCTTCTGGAGCAACACCAAAAGCACACAGTAACCTTTCAAATGCAGCAACAACAACAAAAAAAATACTGAGCTGCAAAGAAAGAAAAAAAGTAAAGCTGGAGTGCATCCACTGTCCCATCTCAGTACAAGAGGGAGTTCAGGTTTGCTGGCTAAATCACAGAGGAGACGGGATACACGGACAAGCCTGTACCATTGGATGACTTTATTCAGGCTTAAGGTGTTTGGACGGCACAGGCAAGGAGTAAAAATACATTAACATTTACACAGGGGTGATATTCTGAGTGTTCTACTCCTTCCTTTTTCATATTTTGGTTCTGCACCTGGTTGGGATGTGCATATTTTTGTCTTTCCCTGAGGTGAGGCCTCTTCCACAAATCGCACCTCTCATCACGCTCTCCACCTTCCACCACACACAGCTCCTGATTATTTGCACTTCTCTGGTGACCATTTCGTCATGCAGCATTGTCATGTCCCAGCCGTTATATGCTACAGCCAGATAGTATCAGTGTCCAGCATTATTTCCGAGACTCCCCTCTCCGTAGCCAGGGGAAGCGTTAAGGGCAGGCAGAAAGCTGTGCAGGTCTAGTTTCACCTCCTCATTCTGCCTCCTCCACCACATATTAAATCACACCCACTCCCTTAGAAAGCCAAGGGGCCATAAAAAGCACCGCAAGAGAGAGGAAAGGAGGAATCATTACGTGCAATTTATAAACCATTAAGAGCTGTATTAAAAAGCCTGCAATCTAATTCGCCCAGCGGTGGGCTCTGGCAACGATGGCGGCTGAGGGGGAGAGGAGAGTTCATTTAGGGAGTGTGTTTTGGCCACTCAGAGTATATGTGATATTAATAGGGTCCAGGGGGTCACCCTCTGCACTGATACCCAAGTCAGCAGTGGGAGGGCAGAGGGAGAACATGAAGGCTGACAGACAGAGAAAGAGAGATGGGAAGAGAGGGGATAAGAGAGTTGAAGAGATATGATATTGCTCACCCATCCCACCTAGTCCAGCTGGTCATCTTTTAAAAGTAACTGTTATGTGGTTTCACAGCTGCACAGTTTAAACTGGGTATACCGGTTAAATAAAAGCAGGAATTTGCCTTTTCAGCCACGCAGACCTCTTGGTGGGCCCATTATTACAACCTTATATTGTGTGGACAAGAACGACTGAAACCCACAGAGGTTTATTTTAAATTGTAGGGAATCAAAGATGTCAGGCTTAAATTACAGGGAAATATATCTAAAATAATGTACATTCAACTTTTCCATTTCATATAATAGCGTAGCCAAATAAATGTCATCTTCTGTCTGAGTATTTCACTCATCATGCACAATAGTGTAATATAGCTTCAACAAAGTGCTGGAACAAGCAGAAACACTATTTGCGATATTGTCAGACAGTGTGGATTTTGTGTGGTATAGTATCTGAGATGCCTGATACCAAAACTTATTTCAGTAACTACAAAAACATTCATTTTATTCAACAACATAAGCCAAACTTCTTAAACGTGTCTATGTTTAAAGGAACAGTTCAATATTTTTCGGAAATCTGCTTGTTTTCATAACAAAAGTTCGATAAGAGGATTAATACCACTCTCATTCACTCACTCTATTAGCCAAGCTTTGCATAAAGACTGGCAGCTGGGGAGAGCAGGAGACTCTTGGCGGACTGCTACGATCAGCAAGATGAAGGTGAAGTGACTGACGGACACAGCCGAAGGCGCTGATAGTCCAGTTTAAAGTGACGTCGATCTTCTCATCTTACTCTAACTCAAAAAAAGCAAACAAAGCACGTTTGTCAAACAGGTAAACTATTCTCTTAAAGCTTTAGTCTGTGTTTTTTTTCTTTTTCCATCAAATTGAGGTGAACTTACATTATAATTTTAGAGTTTGACTTGGGAAAGAGGCGCCTGGTTAGCTCGGTTGGTAGAGCATGAGACTCAGTCTCTTGGGGTCGTGGGTTTGAGCCCCACTCTGGGTGGCACCGCCTCCCATAGGCCCACCACCTGTGGGAGGTGCCGTAGGACTTCAGTGCATTGTGGACTGGCAGCAGTCGCCCCCGTGACCTGGGCCCAGATCCAGATAAGTGGCAGATGATGACACGACTTGGGAAAGAAAAATCTAACTAAAAGTTCAGAAAACATCAACTTAGATTGAGGTTTGTCTGTAACGTTAGAAAATCTTAAAAGATTTTTCAGTCTGTTTGAGAGTGATAGCTGGTTATAACCTAGATTTAGATTTTTTTGGATGGGTTTGTGTCTGTAGCGCCAATAAGCACTTTCATGAAATGCAGTCTGCAAATGAGAACACAATACCTCGATTTATATTTGTCAAAGAACATATAAACAAGAAATAAGAAACTGACCAGGCATTTGGTGTAATATTAACTTGACAGTAGTTGCCACTTGGTGCTACAGGAACAGTGTATCAGTATTCAGAAAGTACTGAGGTTTGATATTCAGCTCTATTGGGAGCATACTGTTTGAAAAGTTATGAGTAGAAACATTTTAAGCGTTCTTGCTTCTAACAAATATAGACTGACTAGTTCTGTTTAAATCACTGCAGTGTGATACAATATAATGGGAACACTATTAAGTTAAGACTATAGACATGCCTATATTGTCTTTGTGGGGAGAAGGTCAAGGGGGTCAATAACTGTGGCGTTGAGAGCGTCTGCCCGGAGCCCAAGGCCCTCCCTCACCGTATCACAACAACACCACAGTCAATACACTCCAAATTGAGCCCTCATGCAGAACACTGAACAAATCGATACTCTTAAAAAGGTTACACGTCAAACTATTAAATACTTTATTGATCCAAATGCGATGTGTAGTGCTTATATAGAAATCTATAGATATGTTATCCCCATCCTATGGAACAAAAGTGAGAAATATTTCTCATTATTTTGATTTCCTGACGTATCACATGGCAAAGTAGGTGTGGGAGAGAGGCAAATAATTCGCATTCAGTTGGCCGCATGCCTTGATAACTGCCACTCTTTCTCTTTTGAGAACATCCTGTCAAACTCAATGCCAGAATTTGACAGTTTAACGTTTCCGGCGCGCAGTTTGACATGATGTTCTTTCCGATACAAAAACAGAAATAGGGAAGGCAGCATTTCAAGGGGCTACCTATAACTCAGCCCTTACATAAGCCATGTTAAGAATATCTCAGAAAACAGGCTGAACATCCCATTTGGAACCTATTCATCTTCTTTCTTACAGCTGTCAACGTTTGGAGAGAAAACTCCTCTAGCTGAGAGGCTGAGGCAATCGTACAGCATCTCTCTCTTCAAACCCAACTATCTCAAAACCTAACATTAACTTCTTTTTCACATGCCAGCTGCGTGCCATTCAACTAAACGGGGCAGCTGCACCAAAATCACAAAATATACAATAAACCTGTCACAATCTGTATTAGCAGGGAAATGAAAAAAAAAACAAAAAAAAAACAAAAGAAAAACAAAACCAGGTGTTGTTGAGGATGGAAATTTTTGCCAGGTGTAAATTTGGCAAATAGGAGAGAAAAGGGAATGGGGGAGGAAAGGGTGACCAAGATGGATGGATGGAATGATACTGAGTATCAAGGTGAATGGGACAGCATGCAGAGGCACAGAGGAAAACGCAAGGCGAGGCAAAAAGTCAAGAATCAGGTGCCAGAAAAAGTCAGCTGGCGGTTGTAGATGAATAGTGTGATTACCTGGGATAAAATATAGCTTCATGATAATGGGTGAGAACAAAAATATACAGGAATGGAACCTGAGAAATAGTCGTATCAATCAAAGGTGAAAAAAGAAAGGAGTTTCATCTATAGAGGCACGAGTGGTGAATAAAAAAAACTGTGAGTGGCACTCTCAGGTTTGATGGCGTTTTTGATGGCCTGTTGGACTATTATAGCAGGAGAAGTGAAGAGGAACATCAGAGGAGGGAGCAGCAATGGAAAATAGTGAGGGGATGCAGAAAAGTACAGGGACAAAGAGCAGAAATAAGTGACCAAAGGCAGTTATGAATGCACATTCAATAGAGAGACAGAGAAAAGGCAGGAGAGGAAAAATCGAAAAGGGCACAAGAGAGCAAGGGAAAGTGAGTGAGACAGAGAGAAAGGGGACTGACAGTGAAGAATGGAGGCAGTTAAAGATATCTGCCGAGCGATCTGTTATTACAGAAAGAGGGAGACAAACAGCTTCTTTCTTTTTTTTACAGTGAAATAAAGACACTCATCAATTTAAATCGGCGGGGTTCCCGGACCTAACCTTTTCTCTGTCAGACGCTGGGCGGTGAAGGCGTGTTCCTCCCTCCTCTTGTCCATTCATCACACAGAGGAAGAAGACACCCCTCCAGGGGCATCCTGGGTAATCTTGCGTGGCCGGAAACGTGGCGATGGTGAGCGGATGGCGGCAGGGCCCTTTGTTATTTACTGCTCACTTAGCCCCTCTGCACCCCGACACGCACACAATTTATGAGGACAATCGTCAGGCCCGCTGCGCTCCATTGGAGCACTCCCTGATGGATGTACATGGAGCCAGGAGAGGAGAGAGAGGGAGAGAGAGAGAGAGAGAGAGCGAGGGAGAGAGAGGGAGGCAGGGAGAAGGGGAAGGCAAAGAATGAGGTCGGGGTGTCTCACACTTTTCATTACTGTAAATTAAACTACTCGTTTGAGCTTCATAAGAGAGAAGGCCCAATCAAAACAATGGATAATGAAGATCATTTTGTCATGCATTACACAGAGTACACATGAAGCGAAAAAAGTCATTTTAGATATGTTAATGAGCACTTCTGTGGGGCAACTTGAATATTTCAGAGGGTTTGCGGTCCCATTTCGTGCTGGGAGTGATGTGAACTGAGCTACCTGCTCATATGTCTTGTGAAATGCCACTGACGCACCAAATGTCACCAGAATGTCAGCAATTCCACTGTCTGTGTTTTGAGCTTTTATTTAGGTGCATTCATTTTTGCAGATACCTCTGCTCTGTGCCTCTGCCCTGCCTCTTTCCTCCTTTCTGCTTGTCCCCAGACCTCACCTCTGCTGTCCCTGTGCTCTGTGGTTTCGCTAAGGCAGCCAGCATACAGTCCAGTAAGTGTTCGATCATGACAATCCATTAGAATAATTACTGATAACAAGTCCATTTTCATAAAAGAGGCAGGAGAAGGATTAATGAGCTTAACCCTACTTATGTTCCATCCATTTTGTGCTGTAAATCAATAATCTAGTAATAATGTTCTTCAGTGGGGCAACAGAGCCCCAAGAGCAGCATCCTCTCTCTCTCCGTGAGCTATTTGAGCCGTCCTGCTATCTCCTTTGTTCTCTATAAAGTTGCCTTTTGGGACTCCAGGCCCAAACACATATATTTTTAGTCTTTTCTACACAGTTTGGTGTGAAACAACATGAGGGATTGGTGAGACTCCAAGAAGCAGAGAGCACACAGAAGGGGAAGGGAGGGGAGGAGGAGAAAGCAAATGAGCAGAGAGGAGGAGTGATGGGGCTGAGAGAGCAGGGGGGGAGAACATGAAATGCATGGGGGGAGGCGAGAAGATGGAGGAGACACATGGAGATGGTGAGGTGGAGCGTTTTACAAGACTCTTTTTAATCAGCCTATCCTCCTGCTGTATATAAAGTAGCTGTGCTCTAAGATAGAGTACTCTCTCTTGCTCTCTTTGTCTTACTGTGTTATGTTTATTTTGTTGTTTCATTTATGGATCCTTTCAGATTTCAGTGGCAAAGAAATCATTGACATTTATTTTTACATAATTATTGGGCAGGTTGCAAAACGGATTCAGAATATAAAAGAAGAACAGAGCCAAATGCTGTGGACTTTTTTTAAACTAAAGCATATTTTGATAGCGTATCATCATTCCGTCACGGTTCTGACACTGAAGTTTAGGGGTAAAAGTCACAAAGCTCTTTACTTAGATCAAGGCAGAGGCAGTACCAGGCCGGCCGGTCAGTGGAGGCAGGGAAAACGGGCGAGGAGCAGGTAGGCAAACATGTACAGGCAAAGGTCAGGATCAGGCAGGCGAGAACTAGGAAGCAGGCTGGAAAGGTGCAACTACAAAGACAATCCAGAAGATGACTACAACTACAGAGCTAGTATATATACTAAGAGGATAATGAGGCAGTGAGCAACAGGTGGGTGGAGAGGTGAGGTGATGCAGGTGGTGGGAACACCGAAGTACCTGCAGGATGAGTGGGAGTGGCAGGGTTTGCAATGATAGGAGACGTTAATGAAAGCCAGCAACAACAAGAGGCAGGTGAGAAAGAATGGACGACAGAACCAAGAAGGAAGCGGTGGCTGACGTGACACATTCACATGAACAAATAACCACTGTCTTTTAACTATTTTTATTGTTCAGAAATTGTTCAGTGATTACTGATATCATAATTGTTGATTGTTTTATTTTTTACAGTGTCCACCTAGCACATCCCTAGCTAAGGAAGCCTCCTAAAGAGGATCTGAGACAGACTGAAAAAAAAAACTGCTCCATTGCACGTGTGGTTGAAAACTTCACACAGTCTTGTCACGTGACTTACTTGTGGTGTCAACACAATCACCACACAAAAATGTTTAGACTCATGGCAGCTTATGTACTGGCTGAAGATTGTGACAATGGCAAATCACTTCTGCTTAAGGCACAGCTAAAGCTACAGTAAGTGATTTGTTTGGCCCCTTGAGACAGAAGAAACAAGCTGTAAACACAACTGTGACATCACACATCAAACTATATAGGAAAGTTGCTGTTGAGAATGCCTATAGTTTTTCTCAGCTGCTTAGACGATTCCTGGAACAAGTCACAATTTTCTCAAATCTTCACACACAATTTTTAAAAACTCACACCCAACGGTACAAACATCTGCCTTCTGGCTCCCAATTCAAACTTTGTCTACTGGAGGGATTCATTCAAAAAACTGCTACCAAAATATTTAGAACAGGTTTTATTTGTGACTTTGTAAAAATCACAGCATTGATTATCCGGATAAACCTTTCAGGAACACCCTGGTGGGAGAAATTCAAATCAGTATTTTAATGCTGTAAATACCTCTTACATTAGTGGATAAGGGAATACTACTATATGTGCTGTTTGGGTCAAAAACCTGACCTTTGTAATACCACACTGACAAAACATGTAAGGATGAGACTGTGCACAGTAAAATATCCAATTTCCAAAAGCTTTACAGTATTTCCAAATGCAGGAAATGTACTGGTTACTCAGCATCAGCATTCTCATCATCTCATCTCAGGTCTAGGTCACGCCATAATATCTCATCAAAGTCGCACATTATGTTTGCTCTTGCCAGGCAGTGTGGGAAAAATGCCCTTGTGTGCCTTATCCAACCCCGGATAAATGCCACAGACACATCAGCACAGGGGCCCATCATTGCCTCCAGGAGGTTTTGCTGTGCGTAGGGGTTTGCTGTCATACACTCTCCACCGCCATGCTGAGAAAAAATCCTCAGTTGGATTCAGAAATGGGGAATGTGCTGGCAAAAACACACAATGGTGAACTTGGTCACTGAACTAGGCGTGAACCTGAGTAGCGTTATCCCAAATGAAACCATGCTGGGCTTACTCTGGTTGCTCTGGCTTTCCTTCCTGTTTAAGAATGTCATTGTGCAGCTGATCTAGAAATTGAAGGAGCTTTGCCGTGTTGTCTGGACCCACTTTGACATGGTGGTAGAGGATGCCATGACTGTTGATGGAATCATCCAACATGAATGTATTTTCTAGGGATACTAGGCTAGGTTTTTAAGGGCACTTTGGTTAGCATCAGGAAAAGAAAGTACGACAAATGCACACTGGACTGAAATTTGACTGAGATTTCTGATGCCAAATTAGCTATTTCATGACTCAATCAGTTGATATAATTGGAAATATATAGCACTGGAGTTGTATGTTTACCATTTGTCTGAATTTTGTTCCTGCCAAGACGCAGGATGGTAGTGTGTATGGCCATGCTCTGCTCTGGTTAGAGGGGATGAATGCGGAACTGGGTGCAGCACTGGGTTAATTTGAAACATGTTGGAAACGTCAGGGTTCACACAGCCTCCTGTAGCCCCAGCTGACATCCTCCACTCTCCTCCCTCCCTGCGCCTGGCTTCTCATATCCTCACGATGCACCGGGAGAGCGGTAAGAGAGAAAGAGTTGGCAAACTCTGCTGCCCAAAAGCCAACTCCGAGCCCCCAACACTGCACTGCCTGTCTCAGCAACAATCTCTGCAACAGCATTTAGAACAGGAGGTAATAACCCACAACATACCCTGACGCTGCATTTATTCAGATAATGTAGCCACATTTGAATGCAACAAGTCGACATCTCTTTCTGTCTTTTTCCTGATTTCAAAATACCCTCAGTCATTCGGCGACTAAGTATCCAGCAGATTTCTTTGCTGCTAGAGTATCGCCCTCGGGCCTCTAGGTGTTTTAGCTGACACAGCCTCTACAGTCCTCAACTGCCATGTTGACTATCAAGAAGAGAAAAGAAGGAGATATTATATGCAGCTTCCTCAGGTGGAACGAAATGTGACAAAATATGTGCATTTCACCCTTCATAACAATCATCTTTGCACATTCTGCATGTCAAGCAGATTAGCAATTATGTGTTACTCCGATTACATGACAGCGTGACGTAATTGCATGTATGTGTAATTGGATGCATGACTTCATTAGAATATCTGGTGCCAAATTTATAAGGATTTACAGTATGTTACATGTGAAGCAAGTGCAGCAACTTAAGAGTGCAACATAAGTTCAGCATTCCCAGATGAGATGAGGATAAGAGACTAGTAGTAAGAATGAAGAAACACCAGAGGCCATCTGCATGTGTTATTAAACTGCCCATCGCCTTGCACTAAATCCCAACAGTGGGAAAGAATCCAGGAATCAAAGCACATATGGCCAGCGACCGGTGCCTGAATTATCCTTCAAATGTAGGTTAATGAATTCAGGAGCAGGCTGTGCTCATGAGCATCACATCTTTAACAACCTGACAGACACACCTGCCAATCTGTAGCAGGGCTCCCTGCATGGGGATGGAGGGGGTGGGGAAGGGGGTAGCGGTGGGGGTGGGAGGTGGGGGTTTTGTTATCGATCGAAACATCCAAAGTGGAGCCTGTTGGGTGACAGAGCCGCCAGAGACGCCGGGACACCCAGGGCAAGTCCATTCATCAGAGACCATCAGGAGCTAATGAAACACACTGAGAGAGTGATTAAGACACAGACACCTACTACAGCAGGGCCCTGTGGATGATGCATTAATCACAGCCACTGTCTGCGGGTATCTGATCCCCCTCTGTTGCTGTGTGTGTATGTGTACAAGCAAGCCTGTTGCCTGTTGTGCATGCACTGGACGTGTTTTTGTGCGTACAAACTCTCCTACAGACTGGTTTTTATGTATGGCTACGTGTATGTATTTGTTAGGGAAATAGCTGCGGCATGCATGGCGAAGGTGCTACTGTCCTTTGTGTTTGCCCTTGGATATGGTCCACCACCTTTGTGGCTGTGCCAATAAAAGACACTGTGCTTGGACTTGGCATAAACACAAGAATCTGTTCTCCTACTGATCATTAACTTTTGGTGTTAACTGATTAATCAAACCTGGCTGATAATGAACACCAAACACCCAAAACTGTGTTCTGTTTTAAATGGGATTTGCCCTTTTGGCACAGCAAATTAATAATACAATAATGGAGATAGTACAAGTGTTATATATTTATCTTGGTAAGAGATTTTTCTGCAGCTGATTACTCATTGCAGTCTGGTTACACATAAGTTTGTCACATGAACTTGGCTATAAGGAGCTATAGCATCTTTTTTTTTAAAGTCCAAGACAGTGCTGCCGCATTAAGGCTACTCTACAGATTCATTAGATGACATCCAAACACCATCTGCAGTGTCACAATCAGGGAGAGAGGCTGCATACAGTTTATGACAGAACCAAGATGAGGTTTTAATACCCAGTTTTATTGCTTAACAAATGAAGACAGGCTGAAGGTGATTATTTATATCTATTAATTAAGTTAATTAAGATGGGAGGATTTGCTTCCCTCGCCCCTGTTGTTAATTACATCTATGTCTACAGCACAAGGTTGATGCCATAAATACAGATGTCATCCCGGCGCAGCCAGTGTTAGAGATTAAGCTCAGCATGTGTTTGCATGTGCATGTTTGTATGCATGTGCATGTGCATGTGCATGTGCAAGTATATGGCACAAAATTTCTCACACAAAAGCTGCTGGAACAGACACTTACTGAGTTATACCATACATATGAAATATGTGCAATCCTTAGAAATGAAAAAAGACATTGTTTCTCATTGCGTTTCACGTCTTTGTCCAAAGCAGCCCAGTAGTTTGACCTGCTGAGTGAGCAAACCCGCTCTCTCCCCACTCTGTCTCTGTCCCTTCTTCAGACTCGCTTCTGTTGCTGCAAATGGGACAGCAACCAAGGGGTCTGCACTACAAGCAGCAGATTAAAGGATTACCATTAATTAGATGTCAGGGACAGAGAAGGGCTTTGCCTGTCTTGGCCATGATACAATATCTGTTAATCTGCTGCGCTCCTGGATAAAAAGAAATCAGTCCATTGACAGAAAAATAGGAAAAGAGGGATGGGGCCAGGGAAGAAATGAAAAAAACAGGAACAAAGAGGCAAAGGAGGAGGGGTGGGTAAAGAGATTGGAGGAAGGATGAAAGAGATGGAAGAAAGCAAATATGCTCATGGTCCACTTGAATGTACACTGAGCTTTTTCTTATAGAGAGAAAAGCAGCTGGGGATTATAAGAGGCATGAGGGCATAAGAGACCACAAGGAAGAAGTTAATAACAGTGTAATCTATAGAGACACAACAAACTGAAGAGGAAGGTGAAGTGGCGTAGGCCCAAATGACTCCAGAGAAAAATAAAATAGTTATTTTACTTTCATTATTACTTTTATTATTTAATTTTTTCTTCGACAAGGTTGCCCAAACACCTCTCCATGATAGACATTTGTCTATTTAGTTAGCTGTGTCTCATACCAATGCATCTGTATGATTGTCAAAAAAAAAAAAACAGCTGCACTTCACAGATACAGTGTTCCTTTGTACACACGCATCAGTCTTAATTGAACACTCGGTCAGATGGATAGCAGGTGAGTCAGGTGATTGACAGGTGACTGGTCCAAGTTTGATAAGGTACTAGTCCATAATAGAAGTCCTGACCCTTGCTTTTAGTGCTATTAACCCAGGCCAGACTGCCCGTGTTGACTTCATCTTTCTTTGACAGGAAGTTTGATACTGTGCCTCGGGCCAGGTGAGGAGAGGCTATCGGGGTCCTGTTTAACACCCACCTACTGCCCAGCAGATAACGCTCACCCTGCGGGCATCCTGGTTTTGGCTACTGTCTTCCCAGCCTGGACAAATCATTCATACTGAGCCTACAGCTGCATGAGGCTTATCACCAGCATTTACACACAAGACGGTAATATTGCTCATAGGAAATATAAACTGTCTGCAAAGGTTGATCTTAAAATATACAACCATACATTTTGTTGAGTTGTTTGAACGCCTGAAGGCACGTACAGAACCTTTTCCTTTTTGCTGCAGCCAGTGGCACCTGATGTAAATTTAAGTTGTGAGGGGGTAATTGGTGGAGAAGGGCTGGGACATCATTTTCTTATGGCCAGGCATAGGGCATTCCCTCTATTTGAGTAGAGGGACTCTGGGCACCCCTATGAGCCCCACTCGCCTGAGACTCTAATTACTTTGGGGACCTGGAGAATTCAAAGGATTTAGATACGGGAAAAAAAAGAATTTCCAATTTACTGCACCACTTGATGTTTGTCTTCATTTGTGGTATGACTTGTGCTTCGGAAAGCAAACGGACACAAAGTGCACATTTGTGCATCCTGATAAAAGTGAAACATTATTAGAACGCTGTCATGGCTGTGTTTATCCCTGGGGAGTGTATGTGTGGATAATAATCTCCTGGACAAACACACTGTAACCTCCTACTCCGCTGGAGCTATCTCCATCTCACAAAGCTCAACCCCTGCCTGTCTGGCCGCTGACATTTCTGCTCATGCCGCTGAGCCGCCGCCCCAAACTCCTTTACGCTGGAAATAAATTACCTCCGAAAGTATAAAGACAGACCCATCGGTTTCATTTCTTGATTGAGTCGTATCTCACTCACCTTTATCACGCCGTTGTTTAGACATTTACACAAACTTGTGAAAAATTCAATAATCAGTTCACAGTTGGGGAAATGTTCTGCATAAGAATCTAGATATGATATCTTTGAGTCCTGGCGAGGTCTGTGGTCCACTAGGCAAATGATTTGGTTACATGCAAATCATCTTTTCATTCCCTGAGCTTTATATAATTAGAACTCAGTAATCAAGTTCAAATACTAAAAAAGCATAAAAAAATATTCATTTTCATTTTTCATTAGTTTGCAGCTTAGATTACATTTTCGCCTGATTGAGAACAGTCCCCTGTGGACTTTGGAAGGTGCTGTCTAAACAGTTTAAAACATGGCTTCCTTGACAACAGACCCTCTGAAGCATGATAATCAGAAACACATTTTGGTTATGAGGTCAACCGACAATAATTGCCTGGCAGGTTGGTCAATTAACACTTTTTCCCCCCACACGTGTTTGGATCTGCATGCACATGTTTATGTTGTACCTTTATGTAGTGGTTCAAAAAGGTGTTACTTTCCTTCCTTTGCATGATTCAGTCAGCACACATTAGAGAAATGCAAATCACATGGCAGGATATGAGTATATCAGACAAGGAACAGACAATTTTTGGAATTACGAGGCCACAAAAGCAGTAAACGCTTAATTTGAGAGGTTACACTATTGCCAAGTGAAAGCTATAAGGAAGCTCAATGGTAAAATGGGGATTTAATAAAAAAATATATTCCCAGCGATTCAGTTGTCATCAGTTGAGAGCACCACCTACGCATATGCACAGACCCATGACCAATGAAATGAGAGTGAGAGAAAATGGGTGGTAAACTTTCCATCATCTCCATTCTTTCCTATTTAACAGGGGGATATTTTGCTCTCTCTCGGAGTGGCAGAGACCAGTAAAGCTGCGGTGTTTTATGGCCTTCCAGCTCAGTGTTGACAAAGATTGGGCACCAGAGAGGCGTGCTAGAAAGTCAAAAAGTCATGCAGGACAGAGAGTGGGGGTGCGCAGAGTGATCCTTCACTGACAGAATCTAGGGCTGTTAATGGTTTAAGGCATTAACGCCACACTTTCGCACTTTAATTGAGCACTCGGTGAGCGAGATGTCAAACAGCAGAGCCCTCCAGGGTGGCATATGTTGTCTAAGTTGCGTGTGTTTGACTGTGTGTGCCTATGTATCTGCAGGTTTGTTTGTGTGTGCACCTCGTCTGAGTGGGAGTGTGACAGACAGAATGAGACCTCTCAGCAGAAGGTGCTGGGGAGACAATCAATACTGCTCACCAAGGTGTGCGTCTACAGCCCTCACTTGTTATGTGTAGCGAGGGAGGCTACTGCTGGGTTTGGCTCAAGAAGAGCCAGGGGAGTATGGACACACATTCGCAGAAGCCCCCTGACGCCAGGCTTTGTTGTCTTTTTTATGATATGTGACAAGATAATGAGTCTATAGCACCCCTGAAAATATCCCCCATGGGTGTATTATCCCTGTGTATCTTTTCTGTTGAGGACTGTTACTGTATTCTTTCTTAAGATTCACCATGAACACTGAAAGCACATGTCCATTCAAAGGCACCTCTATTTTAGATGTGATGATGTCCAAAACCAAGAGAGGCTATTTGTGGATATTCTGTACCTACTAACACAGGGAAGGGAAAAAAAAAGAACAGAAAATAATACCTACAGCATACATGACATTGGAAAAAATACCTCTCTGCAAACAATGTGGCCCCTATTATCTACAAATAACCAGAATCCCAAAGGTGCTTTTGGATTAAATATAACTACGAAAATAATGGGCATATTTTAAAATTTGATAATGCAACCCAATCCTTCTGGGCACCATTTTCTTGGACCAGGACTGTGGGACAGGTCTGTCGAGCTGCACCCCATCCCCATCCATTTTTATGCATGCTGCCAGTAAGCTGTGCCAAAGTACTGATATCCCTCATTAGAAAAGCAGGATCCAGGAAAGAGTCCAACTAATGCCTACCCACACTGACACAATGATGGTGCAGGGTCTCCATGGGAGATTTGAAGGTCAACGAGAAAAACAGGTTGTAACGGATAGCAAATTTCTGCTCGTGAAAATCCGGCCATTTAAGAATATCTTGTGCTGTTGTAGAATCAGCTTAAGGGGAGTGACGATGTGTTCCCTCATGCTTGTTAACGCTAACTGAATTTGACTGCAGAAGGAAACAGACATGCTGATTGAGGTGACTGTGTATACATGTGTATCCAAGTGAAGCCTGTGTTATTTCCATGCCAGCAGTCGATTTATCCACACATTGAAAGGTCCTGCATTGTAACACGCACACAAAAAGTGCAGAATATTCACAGTGAGGCAAAACTAATGCAGACGCTAATTGTACCATGCAGCCCACACAGGTGTGCTGCATGGTATAATTAACCAATTAACATCCAATCATGGCATGTTTGAAAATGCTGAGCAGGTCCAGCTGACTCTGATTTTGTATAAAGAGAAAAAGATCTAAGGGACTCTCAAAGGAGGTTCATTGTTGGGACGTGGATGGAAGGAGTCACAAAAACTGTTTTGTGCTTCAATAGGAACAGTGATTAAAGTGACATCTACATTTAGATCTGTGGGAAATACGTCACTAAATAGGGTTTGGAATTGTGGTCGACTGCACACATATGATGACCATGATGCTCATGCATTAGTGCGACATGTCAGGAAAGCGAGAAGAGCAACTCTTCTTCAGGTGACTGAGAATGTCACTGCTGGACGTGATCAGACTGTGAGCGAGAACAGTCCGAAGGACTCCGAAGGATATCAAAGTGGGGCTGCAGTGCATAAACCCCTCAGTGCAAAGATGAATGCACATTTGTGAGTTCAGTGGTGCAAAAACCACTGAAGGCAGTGGTCTACAGAAATGTGGAAAAAGGGGATATGGTCAGATGAGTCATCCTTCACCATATTCTCCGCAAGTGGGTGAGTGCATGTCCAAGAGAACAGTATGTGCCTGAATACTTGACCCCTACAGTGAAGGGATAAGGTGGTTCTGTTATGGTGTGAGGGGCATTTTGTTGGCAAGGTTTGGCACTGGTCCCCATAGAGGGAAGGGTCACTGCAAATCAATACAAAATTGTTCTGAGCGATCACCTCTATACTATGATGAAACATTTCTAGCCTGATGGGAGTGGTCTTTTCCAGGATGACAAAGGAAGGTTTTGGACCAACGTGTTAGACGGTGCTCTCCACTGTCCTTAATCAAAACACCAAATGAGGGAATATCTTTCGGAAGAATGGTGTTCATCTCTTCAGTAGAGACCAGAGCCTTGTAGAATCAATGCCAGGGAGTAAAGAAGCTGTTCTGGGTAAGACACTTAATGTTGGTTTTTCCTTTATTTCGTCAACCGCCTGTAGATTTGGAAAAGGGGCAGCAATTCTAACAAGTCATTCATTATCTGGCGATACCTACGATATTTTATCCACTGAGCCCACAAAAGCCAACATTTATCCAGCCCTTAGGGCAAAGCCTGGGGAAGCATGGCTCCAAGTTGGCTGGAATAAGGAGTTAACACAGGTCACATCCCATCTCCCATATCCTTAGGCAAAATATGTATCCTCATTTTCAGCAATTCCACATATCAGCAGCACCTCTTTTTTCTGTTATGACTACATTTATCACCATATTTCCCTCTCTTTCTCTCGTTCGCTCACTCAAACACACGTGCACACAAAGTGGATTCACACTCCCGTCTTTCTTGAAAATCTCCTCCCTCCTATGGTTCTTTACGAAAGCTCTGGGGTGTTCCAGGTGTGGGGAGGGCCTTTCGGTACCAGATAGGGCACGAGGATTACACCCACACTAGATTAAACCACCACCACTGCCTGCTGGGAATTCTAACAATTATCGGCCTTGTACTCCAGGGATGTGGGACTGGTGGGGGACAGGGGGTCCTGAGGCAGAGGAGGGGGTAGCTAGGCATTGGTTGTCACAAGGGTAATGTCTCCATCTTGAATACTGGTCTGCCACATTGAGATAAACAGTGCCTGCCAGGCAAATGCGTAACAAAACGTCAGATGTCTCAAACGCACAGTTAAAAAGCACAGTTTGAGACATTGCATCGACTATTTTGTTTCATGCGACTAGCTTAAGAATACCCTGCTGCTTATCTCCTTTTGTTTCATTCTGCATCCATGGCCACAACGCTGGTCACTGACGCTGCTGTTGAAAGTGTTGTAGGTAAACGCTCCCTTTTACTGCCCACACAAAAACAGGCCTCTTTGTCATTTTGGAGCCTGTTGTAAATTGAAGGACCCTTCTGAGGGTACTGGGGAAAGAAAAGGGGGTCTGTAATGAGAGCATTAAAACAACATATGCCGCTACTTTGCACTTTGATTCTTAAGACTGGCTTTTATTTCACCCTTTTTCCCTCTCTATGCACACTCTGCTCCCCCTCTGTTGAATTCCCACTTGCCTATTTTTGGAAAGTCATTGAGAGTCTTTGACAAAGACAGGCTGAAGTGAATGTGAAAGCGTGCCCCTGGCCTTGTCGCCTCATAGTAGAGCAGGCCATCTCTCCACCAGCAGTAGGTTGGGCCAAGTGGGGCCATTAGACCAAACCTGAGAGACCCGTGCAGCCACCACTGCCAAGCTGCTCCACTCCCCTTCAAGCTTCAGACTACTCTGCCCACCTCGGCTACCACCACCCGCCTCCTCTCTTCCCCCTGCAGGTGCCAACTCTTCTGCTCAGCTAGATCCCACTGGAGCACACTGAAAAAAATCCATCCAGTCAACCCTGTTCTTGTGTGTGGGAGGGGTCGGCTAGTAGAACAGAAATGTGAAAGAGCACTGGTGGCAAAGTGGGACTCGTAAGCAGAGATGTCAGAGGAGGTTCAGTCCCAGGAGGGCTAATTTTATATTGTTGTCCAGATGACCTTCAGCTGGGTACCATGGAAACATTTCTACCTTGACTCTGTAAGGTGTCTTGGTGGCTCTGCGCGCGTGTGGCGACAAAGCCCTCTCACCTCAACACAGAGAGGAATCGCCAAAGGCAAAAGGCTGGAAATAATAGTAGGGCTCCTTCGGTACCCGGGGAAGGAGAGTATTAGCAGGAAATCTTTTAGGTGCCGCTGTTCATGCTCCATAGCTCCTCTTCAGACAGGTAGCTGTATTTGAAAGCTATTGATGGCCTTGTTCAGTCAATGGAACAACAAAGTCCTGAACCAAAGTGACTCAGAGAAAAGTGAGGGTAAGTGTGTGTGCATGTGTGAGCAAAAGAGAGAGACCAGCAGAGGGGAAGAGAGAGCTTGTGATTGCATGTGTTACTGTGTGTTTAAAAGGTCTTGTGTGTTTCTGTGTGTGTGTGTGGGTGGGTGGGTGTGTGGAAGAGAGAAAGAAAGGCAGGCACGGGGAGAATCAGAGAATATCTACAAGATTTGATCTTGTAATATTAGTCTGGCAATGTACCAAACCTCCATGTTTGTATCTAAGCAACATGTGCACTCTATGTAAATTTCTGTCAGCTAACACTATATTCAGCTGTATTTGTCTGCTGTGTTTTGATACCCAAATTAAGTCAGCTGAAATACATTAGACTACACACATTTATTTCAGGAATTAAGTAATATTAGGCTTTGATTACCAAAAATTGTGCCCAGGCAGGAGAAGACAATATTTGTATGCAAATCAAAACCACACTGGCTGAAAATGCTAAACAGGGACATAGTAATGATTCTTTTCTCTCAGACTAAAGACAAATGCAAAAATCTCTAACAAAACAAGCAAATATTTGTCATTAGTATTTGCAAAATCATTTGATTTGGATGTATTTTGAATTACAGATTAATTGAACTTGCAGATGAACCTGCCTAAGGTTGTTGAGTTTCCATCGTCATGCTATGGCTCATTGTTATGGAGGAGCAGGAATAGGATGTACATAGATCTTTCTTTGTGCCACACCCCACCCACTGTTCTGCTGTCCCAGGCACAAGCCCATCTGCCGCCTCAACACACACCCTCAGTGAAAAAGACAGTGCTATTGCCTTTGATTAGTTCACCTTTCATGCTCGCACACCAGAAACATTTATGACTTCCTAAGAGCAGGCTTTGAGAGTGGTTGCCCACAAATAGAAACAATCATTTTGATTAAGAAGGCAAGCTAATGTGCTTATGCAAACAATCTCTGAATCATGCTCTGTTTCCTTCCTCCTCCTCTTGAAACATTAAGAAAGTTAGCATTTGTTGTTAACATCAATTAGGAATTAATTACATACCGTCTTGTAAACCGTGTTCTAAATACAGACCTAAAGGGTCGAGCGTCATTGTTTAGTATTTACACTGAGCAAGCATTTGCGGCTGGCATCTCTTTTCCTGTGAAGTGCCCTTGGAACCAAGTCTTTTATATCTCAATTAAAGTGCTTTCCCTGTGCTCCCCTGCTCTGAGCGTGGCCATTATCACCATGGCTCCCAACAGTCTAATTATGCCCACTCCCAACATCACCCCCTTCCCCCTCCAAACCACATACCGCGCCCACGCTGCTCTATCTTAGACCTTGGCAAGCTCACCTCAGCCTTCTTGAAGCCAATCACAGAGCAGTGTGTGCCATCATTAGAGTATGGGATCGACTGTGTGGCACTGGGTGTCTCTATGGGAGGCATTGATGAAATACCCCAGGGGAGGCCTGGCACAGCAAGGCTGCTGCTAAACCCTGAACTGCCTGTCAGCAGCACTTTGTCTGAACATGATAAGTTCCTGTTAAGAGGCAGTGCTGCCATGGTAGAGCTCACGCCCCCTGCAATGTACAGCGGCAGAGACCTCCAAAATGGAGCCCCATATTTCAAAGCAGCCTCTGATGTCTGGACGACAGTGTTGTGATGGCATTCTCTGTTCAGTGATGTTTACCACAATGCTGACAGCAAATAAATAAATAGACGAATAAATAAAGCATTCAAGATTCTGGGGTTTGTTACTGTGCTCGGAGTTCACCTCTGGGTGCTCAGGACATGTATACAACCTCATAAAATACATATCACATTCATTTAATCAATTCCATGAACCTGTCAGTCAAGCCAGTTAAAGAGTAAGGGTAGGAACATTTTTATTTATTGTCAAGAAACTCCATGAAAATACTGAAAGCAACAACCAACCAACTCTGTCTGTGTGTCCACAGTTTGACATGGCTTATTTCTCCGTACCACTGATCTCCACTGTTCAAGAAATTATTAAAAACACAACACTCCTGCACTTGGCAACATTTTTTAAAACTATGAACATGGGCACTGTAGTTTATTTTGACTCAATTCCATATACACCACCCTGCTGCTGTGAACGCTCACAAAAGCACCAAATGTGTAATAATCCACGGCTGAAAATAGTCCCCAGAAAAGCACAGATTTTCCCTGTTTGAGTAATATTTTCTAAAAAAAAAAAAAAAACACTACAGAGCCCAGCTGTTTTAGGAAATTACTATACCTTTTTATAGCTTATATATTTGTAACATTTTTTTTTTTTAAGATTTTGGTCTCATCTCGTCTTTGGGCTGAGAGCTACAGACAGGTTAGGCAAGTTTGAAAATGTAGTCCTTCAAACATTGTGTTTTGTCCTTCAAACGTTGTATTTTGAAAAAAAAGTGCTGGTTTTAACTATTACAAAAATAATGTCAACCTTAAAAATAGAAATTTAGAAAGTATCAACCATCCAAATTTAAATGATTTCTCCTGCTGTTTGTGGTAATTTCTAGTAAATAGGTATCAAAAATTCAACCTGACACACTTAATGACACATATCTTATTCCTCCCTTTAGCTCCAACCCCCATGACATCTGGCTGGGAGTGATTGATAGTAGCAGTCAGACCTTGAGCTTCAGACACCTCATTGGTTGAATGGGTTTTTACACATACTTCACTTTCAAATGGAAACAGCAGGAGAACTGAGCTGCTGCTGTGACTGGGACACGTATTTATCCTTCAGATGTGGTAAATTCTTTTAATCACTTTTAAACATTTATGTATAAAGGTAACTAAACAGAGGTCTGAGTGAATAATGTCAGCAAAATGAAATTAAGAGCTGGTTGAGTTTACAGAATCACTCACAGGTTGAAGATGAAGCTGAGAGTTCTTGCTCACGATAGCCCCGAGCCTTCTTCCAGAGACACAGGGACAGAAAAATGAATCGGCTCGGTGACTTGTAGCTTTCCATAGGCAGAGTGGCGGCTTAATGGAAAATAAGGGAAAGAATAGAACTGCCAAGTGACAAGTCCAGGGAAGTATAGAGGTACAAACAAAGCGCACCTGTTCTGCATAGAGAGCACAAATGAGACTCCACTATCATAAATCATACACCTATAGCAGACAGGTACCTACTCATATTTAGACTCGGGGGGGGCAGATGCAGTCTGTGGGAGCACAGGAAGACTGTTGTTTGTGGAGTAAGCTGCCATCTGTCAGTAAAAGACAAAAATGTACAACATGCCTCTGACATGTAAAAGATAGAAAAGAAATCAATTAAACACCAAACAGGACACAGAAGTTAGCAGCTAGCCCCCAGAGCAGCTTAAACCTCCTTGAAGTTGTGTCATACTGCGTCAAACATTGTGTACAGTGCAATATTAAACCATTCCTCAAGAGCAACGGGTTCCAGTCCCTGAGGGATCAAGGAGGTGAAAATCAACTTCAAAATACTAAAGCTCCAATGATGGTTAGGTCTTCGAAATTAAAAGATGTGTGAGCTCTTCCTTCCTTTTTTAATTTATTTAGCAACATGCAACGTGCCGTTATCACGTTGGTATACGGGAACATCACAAGGGAACAGCATTTGGGCCTCAGGGTGCACTTGGTTCTATAAAATAGCTTCATATTCCTTGGCTGTTATGCAATCATGCAGAGCAATCATCAGACCTAATGATCCCCAGTAGAAGGCTGCCCCTACTATTACAGCTCTGCTGCCATGTTTAACAATCAGCAACAGACATTGTGGGTTGAAAACATTGTTTAGCTTTCCTCAGAATCTAAAGAGGGTGAAAGAGGACTCATTAGACGATATTGCTTCTTGCTGTTGCACAGGGTCCAGGTTTACAGTTGGTTATAATCCTTTATTTGTTGGCCTTGGATACAGTGTGTTCTCCGACTGCAGCCTTGCGAAAAAAATACCAGCTTTGTGAAACTCTCAATGTACTGTTTTTTTTTTTTTGTACACTGTGTCACAGGGGTGTTTACTTACTATTGTGGTAGTATTTGAGGTTTCAGTACTGGAGTGTTTAGCAACTATCTTATTATGTGTCTTCCTTTGTTGGTGGGTTTCATGCTGTGTCCACATTTTCCTCTCTGTGGACACAGTTCAACCATATCTGGTACAATGTCGGCATGTTTTTTTTTTAAAGACCATTTGCCTTGACACAGAAAATGATTGTGCTGTTTCACATCTCCTTTTCATGAACAGATTATTCAGCCTTATAGTAACTTATTCTCCTTTTAAAGTAGCATGTACTGTTAAGTGGCATTGAACTGACTGTGATATGACTCACCCTCGTCTCTGAAATTATCATTTAGTTATTCATGTGGTATTTCTATTATTCAGTCCAATCTATGTGTCCTTGCCCATAGTCTATTTATTATCTCTGTATAATATCCTCCTACAAAGTAAATCTTTTAGCTGTGATCTTGTGAAAAAAAAAGTACACAACTCTTCTATTGAAGTTAAGATACTGTATGATGATCAGAAGCCGATATCACGAAAGTAAAAATAAATATTGCATATTGCAAATCCAAACAATCACTTACTTTTTAATTCATTTATTTGATTGAAGATTGCTTTGAGCTACTCTGATTGTACTTAGCTATGACAGCGCTATTATTCTCACTGATTTTAATATTCATATCTGCTGCCCTGAAAATGCAATTGCCCTTGATTTAATGACTGAACTGATATCTTTCAGTTTAACCTTATAGACTGTAGAGCATATATTGAAAACCTGACACTCTTGACCTTGTAGTAACATGTGTGTATAGGAAAAGGAAGTCTGTGACAAATACAGTAAGTCTAACAATCATTGTGTAATCTCTCAGCTTTCCCCTCTACTCCTTTAATGTTACAGAAAATTTCATTCTCACAATGGATGAGCATTGTCTTTTTTTCCCCCATGTAAATTGTTAGAAGGTTCAGTTAACTCTGACTGAACTGTGTGTCCATATTTAGAAATCCTTTTAGAAATTTTTCACGTAACAAAGAATCTTGATCAAATCTTGACTGAATGTTCATGTTTTTCACGTAAGACATTTTGACTTGTCACAGCAGGAAAAGCACATGTATAATTTATAAAGTTAACAATGACTGAATTCTATTTAGCTGCTTGAGTTTCAGGGTCCTGGTATTGTTCATCCTAGCTCACTCTCAAGCTGTCATGACATTTTAACAGAACAGAGCCACCATTACTGTTATTAGTAACACCTGTGCCTTGCTCATAAATGTTTTCCCAAACATAGTTTGAATCCACCAGTTGGCCACCTTAGCCGCCATTTTGATGGCAGCAGAGCACAGGTGCAGAGTTTGTAAGACCAGCTGGGGACTGAATGAGCACAGACTGTACCATAATGCACACCCTCTTTTGCATGTTTACATGCAAAAACTTTTTTCTTCTATTAGAGAAATAACGGAAAGGAACGGTGTCGAGGAATGTGACAAAATGAAAGGCGACAAATATATGTTTGCTAATGCAGAAAAAGAGAAAATTGACACTTATGCAAACACGTATTTTCAAGGAAGAACAACAAACTACTTAAGCAACACAGAATTTCTTCTTTACCCAACACCCCTGGTTACACTACTGCACACTGACAGCTGTCAGTGAGCACTGACACATATTGTGGCCCAGGCCAGTCCAGTTAGTCTCACTTAGGACGTCCGCACACACTGTCAAGCTGAACATCACTCCTCGGACTGCAGACACACAGCATCGTTAAAAGTCCATCCATCTGCACAGACCGTCTCTGTCGCTTCCCCCACGGGTCATTGTGAATCACTGAGGAAGGAGAGCGAGGCAGGCACAGAGAAGCACACTGCAAAAATGTAACATACTACTGTATTGTTTTTTGTGTGAGAGCTCAAGTCAGAGCTCCTCTGAAAAAAAAAAGATTTATACCCAAACCATCATTACACTATAATTTTGTAAAGGAGACTTTTGTTAGAAGTTTCTGTATGTTCCTTTGTGTTTCTTGTTCTTTAAATTCCATGTTTTAACTATTCTGTTGACAATGAGTGATTAAGTCTGCTTTCAGATTTGTATTTACTTCTAATTTATATTCATTTTTTTGAAAGTGTGCAGAATGTGACCGGTACACCTAATTAACGCATGCTAAATCTGCACAAACATAAAATGAAGTATTATTTTCTTTGTTTATACATCTGTCAAATGGACTACAGATTTGACAAACGGCCTTGAAATGAAAAGCATGACACTTTTTCTGTGCTTGCACACTAACCCTAACATGTTATAACAAGCTGATCGACAGCTTGTTTAACTCAGCGACTCTTTTATTCCCTTTGCTCTCACAGTTAAATGAAGCAGTCACCATATTAAGGGGGTTGTAAGAATAAACATCTAAGTTAGTTGGATGAACTAATAGTAGATGGATTGTTTTGATGAATATTTATACAATGAGGAGGCAAAGAGAAGGGAATGATTGAGAGAGATTGAAAGCGAGAAAGTTGGAGATGGATAAGAAAAGCAGGATTAGACGGCTAATTATTTAATCTCTATTTTTGTTTGTGACTAATGATAATTAGGAATAGTGCACAATAATTACAAATTCATAGACATGGGAGTAAACAAACTGTATTAACACAGCAGTATATATCTTGTAATCAACAATTAACAGCACAGCAAACCACTCTTTGCTTATCACATAATTCACATTGCTACCCAGTGCACTGGTAACAAACCACACTGGCTGATGAAAAGGACATGCACTTTATGGTCTTATGCAGAAGAGAATAAATGAAACATTAAATGAAGAATAAATGAAAAAGATGCAAATCTTTTAATGTTTAAGCAATTATTAAAGCTTGTTAATTCTTTACTCTAATAATATTCTTTCAGTGTACAAGTCAAAGATATATTTCCTCTACAGAATGCTCCATCTTGTGAGGCCCTGGTATAGCATACAACGGCAGAAGGCAGGGATGGATGATATGTGTGGGAACATTAATCATATGCATGTGTTTGCAAAATGTTCCTCTTTTGTTTGTGCTGCCGGGCTGCTATGCCTGCTGTAGTTTTGCTTCTTAGTCACAGACAAGCAGAGGTGCAGTGAAATAAGGGCAGCGTCGTACAAAGTCAGCAAACTTGCTAGTCAAAAGAACATTCACGTGTTCACACTCACATTCATACGTGATTTGCAGCGTTTTCCAGCATGGAATAAACAGAGCAATTACCACAAAACAGAAATGCCTCAAAGGGACACAAGAAGAGATATGGCCTTTTGCCTCTGTGCAACATTAAGCAATGTTTTTACTACATGTATAGATACATAGACAGATGGATAGGCAGATAGATAGGACGTCCACAACTGTGCCCCATGACATGTTACCCACACTGGGGACAGCTCCAGTTTCATCTGGCTCCCTGCCACCACTGACCTGGGTTAACTTTGATGTCTTCATGGTATCCAAACCCCAGGAGATCATCATTGTGGCTTCTGACTGATGCCTCTTACATATGGCAGTACAGCTGCCTCTCAGCAAGAAGGACCCATGATCAATAACTTGATGATAGCTTGCTGATTTCTACGCTCAGGTTTCCTCTCTCAGTCTAAAGACATGCCGGTGGACTGGACACTCTAAAGTTTTGACCAAATACATACACAAGTCAGAACAAACACCTAGAATAAGACTACTTATTCAAAAATTAACGTATGGGCTTTAACAGTCAAATGAAAAATAATATTAAATGTATTAAAACTGTTAGAAAAATATTAAATAATATTTTTGGGTGTATCACAGTAATGATATGATGCAGGGTCAGAAAAAGGCCCAGCGTTTATCATTCAAGTACTCAAGTCCCTGGTATTATAATGGTGGTCTGGGGTTACGGAGAATGGGCTCAGGTCAGCTCACAGGCTCATCCCACCCTCCCTTCATCTAACTCGAGTATGTCACTTTCTCTTTCTTCTCTTCTGAAATATTCAGCACTCATCCTTTCATCTTCTTGACTCATGTGCCAGTCCCAGAGGAGTGATGGGTAAAGATCACTTCTCATGAACACTACCTTATTTCCCCTCAGGTGATCTCTCAGAGGGAAAGAAAAAGACTAAGTTGCCAAATAGAGATGGCTGTTGGCCTTGGAGGGGGGAAAAAAAAGAGAGGGATAAGAATGAGAAAGAGATGAGAAAAAGAGCATGAAGGAGGGGACTTTATCGTCCATTCTGTCAGTCAGACATCATTCACTGACGCTGCTCTCCGAACACCACAAAGGTAGAATGTCAGCTTCACCCAACAACTGTCCCCTCAGAAGACATATTTCAAAGTGACACGGAGGCACATCAGCTACACATCATCAACCATCATTACAGTAAAGAGATCCAGGAATTCACCGATCCTTTCATTTTATCTCCCCAACTTATTCTCATTTCTGGACACATCAAGCTGATATGACTCAGTGAAGAAATGGAGAAAATGGGGCAAGTAAACTTAAAGCCCTCAATAGTGCTGAACGTCAAAGATGCTGCCAATGATCAGAACTCTCTGTGGTTTCAAATGCTATTTAAGTTGACTGTGTACGTTGAGGAGGGAGACAAGTGTGGCAAGGGTGTCGGGGTGTGAACACAGTGTGAGATGATTATCAGGGAAAAATAAATTAACATTATGACCTCACAGGACTCTACATTTACATCCACACCTCGCTGTCTCACAACATCTTTTCCTTCCTTTCACATTCTTGCCTGTCATCATTAGCTTTCGTGTCTGTCTGTCTCACTTGTTTCCCTAGGAGACTTCAGCTACAGAAATACAAGTGTCTGTTTCTATATAATAGTGCAGAGGTTTAAACCTCTGAAAAGTTAAACATTTATGCAATATTTAGTGACTACCACCTTTTTGTATTATATGTATTAATGCCTCCTATACTAGGTGTAAACATGTAAACATAGATTGTGAAATTTTGTTTGTTTTTTTTTAACCTGCATGGAGAAAAAGGTCTCCCGCACTGGAACAGTGATGATGAGTTATCACAAACTCACAAATAAATTGTTATGATTGTCTAAACTTTTTCAAACTTTTGCCCTCTTTGGCAAAATCCAAACAAAGTGGCAGAGCAAGAAGTACAAAATGCTATTTTGAGCCAGTTCTGCAATCAGGTGAGCTGGTGAAAAGTGCGAATGCTGCTGCAGAGGACAACAGGCCCGGTGCTCTGTCCCCATGCTGCCTGCCTGCTCTCAAGGGCCCACGCAGGAATAATCAGTCATTAACTGGTGCAGGACCAGCTTCAGCTCCAGAGTGCCATGTCCCTGGGAGGATCAATAGGCCAGGGTAATTAAAGAGCTGGCCGGAGACGGAGGGGGGCATGTTGCCAGTAAATCCACTGCAGCGACAGGATTCCTGTAGCCAGAATGACTACAACACTGACACTGAGAATGCCACTAAGGGAGGGTGACTGACCACACACACAAGAAAACAAACACATGCACACAAGCACATAAACCTAATCATATCACATACACTAGAAAGGCCTGCAAACTGGCTCAAACACAAGCTTATGCGCTTTAACAAATAAAACACAACACTGAAGACTTGTGTGCATGATGGGTCTGTTGTGTAATTACTTGACTTGTTTAATTTTTTAAGATTTCTATTGTCATGTGGTGTAAATTGGCATAGATGATAGTAATTACTGTGATTTTGAGGTCTGTGCTGCGCCCAAACACCAGAGGATTAATCGTGTCTTCTTATGTATCCAAGTGAAGATGCAAATCTATTGAGCTGTCAGGACACATGGTGATTTAATTTCTCTAAGCTGCTTTTAGCGTGAGTAATGTTTTATTGTGGAAAAGGTAGCGGCAAGGTAAGCTGCATGAGCATGAGCCATATTGCTTTTCACATCCAAAACAGCATAGATGGATTTCCTTTTTACACTACGAATGAAGTTCCTCAGATGTAAAAGTCCAATAAAGAGATGAAAGAATTACCAGAGAAAATCCTGTGGGAAAGACTGATGTGAATGATGTTGTTTCGTTGTTTGTATGCAGAGTTATAATGTGTTTTTGTAGAGTAAAGTTCAGTGTGCGCCCTAAATCTCTGAGCATTTGCAGGCTCCGCTGGTTTCTTTAATCTGATGCATTAGTGATTCTTGCTTCTTTCTAATCAGGACACAGAGGTCTTGTGCTGTTGTCAACCCTCTCAGACTTATAAGACTTTTTAAATCCAGCCCTTTATGTTACAGCACCTCTATTCACTTAATGTAATCAGCAATAGTGCAAAACAAGCGAGCAGATAAGCAGTGTACATACTCCAGAGTAGCTTCAGACAAACGTACACTGCACTACATGTGTACTGATAAATAATTAACTCATACATCTGGTGACACATCACATTCCACGTTGAGATCATTACCGCCGAGACTCTAAGGTTAAAGGTGAGAAAGCAAGTAAACTGTCACAGGAAGGTGTTAACCATAATTGACAAATACTGTTTATGTGATCCAGGAAGCTACAGAAAATAATATGATGTACTGTAACTACTAATTTACACATTCATATATTGCAGATTTGAATTTTTGTAAGTGTCATAAATTGCACAGTGATTGTTGCTGTTCCTGTGAGTTCTTCAGTTCTTTTTAGCTAAATGGTGTACTTCAGCAAGCTTGTTCAGCTAACATTACGTATTCATATTTTATTTTAACAAAGCTCCATAATACTACTTTTGATTACTACTAACAAGATATTAACATGTACTTAAAACAGGTAACCAGATACCATCATATATCCGTCTTTCTAGAGCAAAACTGCAACCACAACAGCCCAGCAATGTTAAAATCACTAGGTGCTTCTGCTGCCTGGTGGTGCATAGGCTGTACAGCTACAGGGGCAAATTGTAAGCTAAACGGCCTGTCAGGCCAAACCTGTGAGCCTGAACTCAGGACAAAAAAAAAACCCCAACAACCCTGAATCACAGATAGGTCGCCACAAATATCTGCAAATCTTAGGCATAAAAAGGCGTGTAACAAAAACCAACAATTAAAAGCTGGGAAAAGATGAAATGGAAGGTTACAGTATTTCTACCAGCTGCTGCTGTTAATTATTAGCTGATAGCGAGTGTCATACCTGCCACCTGGGTTTCTACGCCCTTGTCACTACATAAAAAAGCAGCACACCAGCACAGACTGAGGGAGCAGAGCCAGAGGTAGTGATCGGGAGAGCCTGCAGACAGAGGGCCTTCACAATAAGTGAACTGAGAAATTTTAAAGACTGACTATTTTATTGCATATGGAAATGGCCTAGATATTGATCACGTTAATGAGGACCATTCAGCTGACAGCATCCTGTGTATTTGGCTTACAATTGTTCCTAATATTATCTACATGTCTTTCCCCACCAGTGGTGGGGCCCAGAGAGGAGCATGTTGGAAAAAAAAGAACTGAAGTATTGAAAACAAGATACCAGTGTATTTTTTTTTTGTTGTTTTGGTCTGTCCTTCTTTCCAGCATATGAGACCAGTACAAACTCAGCAACTCATGACCTGATTTCCTTGGAGTTTCCTGTGAATATTCCTAAAACGATAATGTTAATTCTTGATGTTTGTGGACCCTTCTTCTTTGGCATCACCATCAGGCCAAAATTTGGATTTGGACCAGGCACTGTTACTTCCAATGGGTAAATTGGAATATTTATGATCCTCAGAGAACCTTTTGAATCCAGTGATTACATGATCTTTTTTCTAGTCATCCCACAGTCTGTCCAACACTGCAGTCTGTAGTAGTTGCTTTGGACCCTCAGCTCTGTAAATATACAGTTTGTCTGCAAGGCCTTTTTTGATCTGAGTTTGCTCCAGTTTCCAGATACCTTTTGATAGTCTAAGCCGCAGTGCTCAAGTATACTTTAAGTTTGCTGGCAGTTCCTCTGTAAGACAATACTTTCTTTCCTCAGAGTAAAAATAGCTTGCCTTTTCTCTGCCAGGCTGTCACTGGCCCCCCGTGATGACTGCTGAGTGTTTCTCCAAAGACCTAAATGTGTGGACCTATTGATTGGGAAGCTTTCAGTTCCTAATGGGGCTCTTTATTAGTGCTTTATTAAAGGTAGTTACAATGGAAAGGTCACCTGGTTAATCCTTTGTGTTAAAAACATGGAGGGGTTGCAACAGCTTTTGTTTGCTACAGGCACCAGATGTTAATTCCAAACAAACCCTGATTTCCAGTAAAAAAAACACATTCTCACATTTAGTCTCTTAATTCATTTTAATTGACCTGTTCCTTATAGATGTTTTCTAATTTATAAGTATTTACATTGGATTTGCAACTAGAGGGCTTCATACGTCATAAGAAATGCAATGCAAAGTCATGTCATGATCTGCCGCTTATCTGGGTCCGG
>JBBMJY010000003.1:15055953-15071984 GCA_037833715.1 Toxotes lorentzi
GGGGGGGGGGGTTCACAATGCACCGAAGTCCTACGGCACCTCCCACGGGTGGGGCGGCCCATGGGAGGCGGCGTCACCCAGTGTGGGGCTCAAACCCACGACCCCGAGAGATTACTCTAATTTTTTCACAATGCAAAGTGTGTTTGCAAAGTGTTTTATTAACAGTGCATGTACTTAACACAATTAATAATTATTCTGCTTCCTGTGCAGCACACACTGTACATGGTGCTCTGCTGGTGCACTTTTACACACAATTTACTGTATTTAAAGTCAGTTAGAAAACTAGACAAAATACTCTTTTCAGCAGGTTACATACCAAATAAACTCTTAATGCAATCAGCTCAGTGAACCTTTGCAGGCTTCAGACAAAATTCGATTAAGCGCAGCACAATTGGTTTACAGTGTTTGAACAAACTGACACCTCTGTAGTGAGGGTTTCTATAGGGCTGTTCTCCTGCTGCCGGGCCACAGGGAAGTGTGGCCCGGCATCCTGTGTCCTTTCCAAACACAAAACCTGACCCTTAAGTCAGGTTTTGTGTTTTTCCTCCCTGGGACTCTACCCTGCCTCCTCCCCTGAGTCCATTGATTATTTGATTTATGGATCCAGCCAATGTTCCTTCCATTAAGACGTACAGGAAAACTTTGTCCACTCTTGTAAGGAGATAGTAAACGGGGAAGGAGGAGGAGCAGGAGAAGCCTATTGATTTTGTGGACAGTGACTCTGATCACTTTGAACAGCCTGGGATCGACAATCCGTCCCCAGACGGAGCAGACCCTTGATCGCTCGGCGAGGAAAGCAGCCAATGGGCGTGTCCATCAGCAACAAACATTCCACAACTCGACAAAAACAAGAGAGGGTATTAACTGTGATGCCCATCGATCGGTCAGCACTGCACACAGTCAGAGAGACAAGCTGGCCCATTCGATTTGTCTGGAGGCAGACACATACCCGGTGTGGTTGTAAGGAACTGCAAAAAGCAAAATGGACAGTGCGGGTCAACAGGACATCTTCAGTTGGAACACATTTATGTGGTGAGTCGCAGATGAACAAGGAATCAGGTGAGGGAGGGGAAGGAAGAGAAGACAGACAGAAGAACATAGAGTGAGAGAGAAAAATACAGAACTCCATAGGGGACTGATCTAAGCAGTATCATTAACAGTCGAGGCAGAGATTCCCTCCTGGCTTTACTTCCCACTGTGCACCGAGGGTCATTCTTTCCAGACAGATCTGTGAGCAGGAGGGAGATATATTAAGAGCTTAGAGCCAGCTTTATTCTGTCGTGTTTGGCAGAATCTCACAGGTGGGGGTCAGAATAAACAACACAAGTTTGGAGTTGCTAGACTGTCCTTTTCTTCCTGAGGCTTGACACCAATGTACACAAATTTAAACCTGTGAATGTTAGAGTCCACAGAAGTCCACAGTTGCTATGGATTCTTTGCTTTTTTGCAGCATGTGCATGTTCCCCTAGCTTTTCACACCCTGCTTTCTACTAATTTACCAACTTCTTAATACAGGGGAAATTTGTATTTGAAGTTACAACTCAGGATTGTCTTCTTTTATTCAGGAGAGATTAAAGAAATGGTCCTCAAAGCCAGAGTTCCTAGGAGAACAACATTTAGCTACAGCAGTTTTTACTGCGTGTTTAGGAATGATGACCAGAGTGATAAAGCTTGTGCAGTAAGGGCAAAGCAGTGAGTAAAGCAAAGCGAGCTACACCTAAATCAAAACACAGCATGTCTCGTGGCTACAAGGGGCTTTCATCATTTAATACTGTCAAGTAAAGACACTATAATCCATTACTTTTACAGCAGATTTCTCTTTTTATGATTGTTGAACATTGGTACATAATTATGAGTCTATTAAAAAAAGCCAGTTTTGATTGTTGTAGATAATTGAATTTGTATTCATCAGACCACCAATTGAGCAGAGTAGGGAAAGATAAACAAGAAAGATGAATATTTTTCTACATTTCCTGATTTTTTTGTTTAAAATGAGACTACACACAGCTCACACTGCTTCATATTACTCATTCATTCTGTCTTATAAATTATTTCTTAAGGTTGCTGTCATTAAAATGCTAAAGATGTTTTCCATTTTACAGCATCATGCCTCATCTTGATTCAAGAAAGAGCAAAAACGCCAGTTAAAACACCATATATGCTACAAATATAGGTTAATTACATGCATGTAGGCACACAGGCACATACACGCATACTATTCCAAAATATACAAAGTGTAAATTTACATCCATTCACGGTAAATGTGTGAGTGTGTGTGTGTGTCTGTAGGAAATCATGTCCGTTTCCATTTGTATCTGTGCTCCTGTTCTATTTCACCTTGTATTAAATGATTGAGTAATTGGGTCCACATGAATGATGTCAACACCCACATTTTGTGAAATGTTTGGGTGAGCCTAATGACAGTTTGACGCAGAGCCAATCTAGAGAGCGGACAAGAAAGGTGATTGAAATTCATTGCTTTTGAATGGCTGTAATTTCTGTCCAGGTCAGAATATGCCACGAGCACTGGGCATTTCCCAAACCTGCAATTAAACAGGGAGCACATAAATCATTGGAGGGGGATGAACGGCGGACATGGGCTTTCTAATCGCAGGCATTCAGCTGTAGGAGAATTGATTTTTATTAAAATTAGACGTGAGTGGCAGGTGACACTCTTTTGCAGTCAAAAGACATAGCTATTAATGAGACGAAGGATTTTCTTAACTTCATGTCTTGCTGCACATCAGATTTCACAAGCCTTATTGTCCCCCAGTGATGAAATGGACCACTGTGAATCAGCCCATTTTCTGTCCATCTATCCATCTATCTAAGGGGACTTTGACAAGTGACGTGTCACATGCTCTTGATCAGACTTTCGAAAAAATCTAGACAAATCTGAGTCAGCTCTGCTGTGTTTCAAAACTGTGATAATTGCAGTGAGAATGGATAAACAATAAATATAACTTTTGCTTACTGTGCCACCACAGTTTCACTTTTTACTTTTCTCTTCATTAAGATTCTTTGAATCATTTCTGCGAATGCAAAAAGAAACAATGATTAACTCTCCCACATGCTATTTCTGTGTTCTCCTTTTCAAACACTGAAACAACAACCCAAGCAATTATTTTAAACCCACCTTGGCCAAATCATCATGTTGTGTATCTCTGTGCACACGTGTGTGTTACCACAGAAAGACACACACACGTTCACACGCAGACAGGTAGCAGACCGGGCCTGTAACTCCCACTGCACAAAGCCATTATTCCTGGTGTAATTTAAGACAACCCTTTGTAACATGGTAATTATGGCAGATGGGAAGATTTTCACATTACAGTAATCTAGAATTGCTGACGGGTCGCTGGATTTCTACAGTGAGAGGGAAAAGGTCTGTGAACAGATTAACACCACAATCATTTATGTTTTATCTCCAAGACGCATGCAGAGAATGGAGGTGGTCAGGTTGCTTTTAAATCACCGAGTCAATTACCTTGTCCATATGGGACAGCAGTGATTTGGATATTAAAGACGGGCGGAGTTGAGAGTGAAGGGGCTGTATCAAAGGGGTCTCCCCAAGCTATCTTATGTCCCTTAAGGCTATATTTATGAACACCTGAATGACTCTGATTCGGGCTGCGCTGGTTGCGATAGCTTTAGCAGCGGTATAGCAGGTTGAGATGAGATGGAAGATGGAGCACCTGGTCCAAGAAGAACTGTTAACATCTCCAGAGATTCTCATAATTAACATCACGTTCACATCACAGCACCTTTTGAAACACCGTTGTGTCTGGCAGCACAAAAACGCCCGTGTTTAATGTTTTAAAATATGCTTTAAAGGGGTTAAAGAAACATTATGCTCAAGAATGACGTAACAAGGTCTTTTTAAATAAGATATAGTAATAATAGAAAATGCGACGATGATGAACGATAGAAGACTGTGAATATTTAAATTGAAATAGTAGGGATCAGTTGCCCAAAAGGGCGCTGGAGGTAAAAAGCCTGAGATTAATGTGTTAATATTAATATTTAAAGTGGCTATATGATGTCACTGGATTACACTGTATGTAATGTGAAACAGTTCTCTTGCAGAGATGAACCTGCAGTCAATTATCACTGTACTCTGCAGTTCCCCACCATGTTAGCATCTTTCAGGTAATTTGGTATTTCCAGCCCACAGCGTTGTGCTTTGGTTGAAGCTCGGAGATGTCATAGTGTCGTCTTTGGCCTCAGCAGGCAACTGTTTTTCAAAGAAAAACTCTAAAAACACACTGTATGCTACGTATACAGCATCAAACAGCAGACAAACAAAGTTGGAGACTGTGTGGTGAGCCAGGTCCCTCATTAGCTGGTGGAAACCAAAAACCGAGCTACAAGGAGAGCGAATATTGGACTTACATTCACCATATGACCAAAAACATGACTGCAAATGAATGATCACGTTATTCTATATCAACTGGATGTGCAAATAGGCCACAATAGTATGCCAACCATATCAACTTAACAAAAAAAAAAGAAAGCATTATTTATGGAAGATTTAAAAAAGATGGACTGTATGTTGTAGCTGCATGTGGTGTTGTAGCTGCACTGCTTTTGATTTTACAACTTTAAGGGACGCATGTGAAGAGTCTCATTCGAAAATGTGATACATCCATCATTTGATTTATGTGACACCCAGAATGACAGCACACACAGTATGTCAGAGTGGCAGAAACCTGAAGATCTTGGTTGACAAAATAACACCTGAATGCATATCCTCAACATTTAAGTGAAATTCTATATTGAACTATAATGAACATTTATGCTTCTTATTTGTTGAAAAGATACATCATGTTTGATCACATTCTAAGAGCAATTAATCCAATAAAAAAAAGTCAAGTTTAAATGGCATTTTCTTTTCCATAGAGCTTAGATGATTGTATTTTTCTGTACATTAAGAAGAAAATATGTACGTCTTCAAATAAAATCTATGTGACAAATTTCAATACTCCAACTGGAGCCAACTGGCAAGGTTGACATATTTACTTCTAATGAAGGGAGACTGGGCAGATTTCAAGTTAATTGATTCAGTTACATGAAAGTTGAGCGGTTGACATAAACAAATGACCTTTGATAATAGTCTATTATCTTCTCAGCCGCTCTGACAGGGCTCGTAAAGCTCTTTTTGTTTTAAATAGTGTGATCAGACTGGATCATCTGTCAACTGTCACAACTTCAACTGACTCAGAAGAACAGGGATGCTCAAAAAAAAATCCTGAAATAATCATCTTTAATCTGGGGAACTATCCATTTACCCACAAATGGAAATTTACCCAAAAATGGAAATATGTTTAATTGCCATTAAACATATTTTTGATGTGTCTGACATTGTCTTGGTGATTATATATAGTAATGTTTAAAATGAGTTTCAGTTTCAGTTTCAGAAGCACACATAAAACACCCAATTCAAATTATAAATTATACTTTAGACAAAAGTTTGTGTCCTTTTTATGGTGCGTGTAATGGTCTTTTCCTTAGCACATTGACGCAGGCTGGCTGGTCAAAATGATCCAGTGAGGTCCCAGACAGCAGTGGATAATCCAAGTGATCAAAGGGTCTTAATGCAATATGAGGTTTTTTAAAGGTCAGCTGCAAATCTGCCATTTCTTATAAGTCCTGTGCTCTCCTCTGGCCTGCCAGCCATTAAAGGTCACATCATACTACTCTCCTGCAGACAAAAAGATGGCAAAGGGCTCTGTGTGGAAGGGACCATTCTTCATCTAACAAGGGCCACAAGAGCAGACACTTCTATTATACTACATGCTGTCATACCAAATTCACAGCAAGCTCAACACTGAGTTCTGCAGACATACAGGTTTGTCCCGCAGCCACCGAAATGATTAAAGTCACCACAGCTAGAGAGGCAGCTCTGAATTCCTCTTTAGTGTTTCACTAAATGCTGACAATCTACATCTTTGCTTTTAAGTACTGTCAGTATTTTTACAGAAAGTAAATGCCATCATCTATAATGACAAATTATGCTATTTTCATTTTTGGAAATCCTTAAACACAAACACAATATAATGTTAGCACAGGTGCACCGTTATGTATCATGTTTAAAGCTACAAGGATTTTTCAACAGTTCGACAATTTTCTCTAACAAACGACATGCTTTGGATTTCCATATTGGATTTTTTCTTCAAGGGCCACCTCTCAGGCAGTATTTTAAGTTTGTGAATTGAAGGGGCATGTAAATTTAATTTGCCACACATTTTCTTCAGAACAGTTCATAGATAGTTAATAATATAATTAGGTTCCTATGCATATAATGTAACATGCTGTAAATTTGAATTTCCAAAGTCCTTTAACAGAACACTTATAAACTTCTGCACGTGTGAACGAGTTAATAAAGTAGTTTGATCATTGTTGTTGCTCACTTATTTGTTTTGTTGTAAGCAGTCTATATATATGTGTGTGTGTGTGTGTTTGTGTACTGTCAATGTTTGTTGAAGGTACATATGTAAAGGTGACAAATTAGCATGATGTTAATGAAATTAAATTTGCCTAAAATATTTCAGTGTATGATGCAGAACAGCATCAGATTAATATGAACGTTTTAATTTATACATTTACATTCTATTGTATCAGAGCAGGGAGAAAAATGGAGCTAATTAAGAAATGAAATGAATTTAATTAATCTGTTGTGGCTTGTGGGAACCCAGCAGCATTGTGGAGGCTCAGTCAACCAAATAAAGCCTACATATTTGCCGATGTATGTGTGTTTTAACACTGAAAACACTGCAAATTGACCTGTGGCATTCTTATGTCAGTGATGTTTTTCTTCCTTTATTGTAACGCGGAGGAAAAAGATAAGCTCTGTCATTTTTAATTACTCAATCTCTATTTGTACAAAACAACAGGAGGTTGTGGACATTAATGAGAAGGGTTACAGGAGGAAGCCTATCCTAGATACAATTCTCATTATCAGTTTCTGATGTTCTGTACATTCAAGGAGACATTTTCTGACTAGTGTTATAATTTACTTCGCTGGAGTTTCCTCCTCCATTCCACCTAGTGGTGGAGAAGTCATATTCGGTAATCCCCTGACAGAGAAGAGACTGTGAACCTGATGCATTCAGCATGTTTACTGTAGGTGTAGGTTATAATAAGATCTGCTGTGAGAGCCGCGGCCTTTATTCACATCATGTGGCTGCACTGTTTCTGGTCTATTGAGGCTCTGTCAGCTCAGGAAATTTATCTCTGCTTCTTCTAAAAAAGACCCTTTTTTTCTTTCTTTATGATTGTTGAAAATTAGTCTTTTGCAGGCACAGTCATTTAAACCTGAAAACTCCTGACAAAAATCTTACTGTGATGTTACATTATCTACAAATGTCCACTTTGGCAATTAAGAAAAGCGCTATCAGTGCTAACTAGCTGTTCAAAGTAAGAGGGTAGGTGTGGATTTTGAAGGACTCCACTGCGCAACACAATTCAGGCGTTATCAAAGGGGTGACACAAATGCATAGTCGAGCTTTAAAAGCCCACAGCTCTCAAAGGTGAAAGACGAAAATTCCCAGTGAACTGGAAAATGGGAGAACCTTGATTGAGGCACCTCAGTAAGAAAGTTACAAAGTGCACAGTGATTTGTTACAGTGATGTGATAACTTTTTTTCAGTTATCAGGTAGTGTAAGGGAAAACATTTTTGAAATTCTGCATCACAGTTTCTGGTGATGCCATTTCAACATTTTTGGGAACTGGTTTGTTTTCTGCAGCTTAACAGAGGGCTGAGATCTCTGTGCACGGGTCTGAGATGGGTTAGCTTGGAACTGGTGGACGAGACTTTACCAAAGGTCCCGGTAATATATTGTGAGCTGGCTGCCTTGCTAACTTCAGTGCATGCCACATTTAGGAATCACTGGAGCCATGTTTAGTTGGAACACTGTGTGGACAGGACCTTTCAAGTGTTGCATGCTTTCACTGGAGTGAACGTTACAGTAGCTGTTGACAGCCATTAAATAACTTCAAACTGTAGACTGCAGACAG
Source organism: Toxotes lorentzi (assembly GCA_037833715.1). Lineage (NCBI taxonomy): Eukaryota > Metazoa > Chordata > Actinopteri > Toxotidae > Toxotes > Toxotes lorentzi. Next base: position 15,063,971 of record JBBMJY010000003.1, read on the forward strand.
CTTGATAAACTACAACATCTTATTTTCTATTTCCACGTGTTAAACGCTGAATATGTGATGTGTGTGTGTGTATTTTGGAGTTGCTAATAGGCACCCACGATTAGGTTGTGCTGAAAAACAAAATTAATGTAAGTAATAAGTAATTAGTTTGCCCTATCAGTAATATATTATGAAAAACTGATTCAGCTTTAGAAGAACCTTGCCAAACACTAGTTAGAAATAAAAAAAATCATAATAATATGTGTGTGTGTGTTTGCATCACCATACCTGCCATAACAGAACCATGGAGACTTCAGGCTGACTTTCCTAGCAAGCAATTTAAGTAGAACATAATTAGTAAGTTGTTGGCAGCTGCAGCAGGACATTTGTCATCATTGAAAAGGAGATTTTGAGGAGTGACATTAATGAATACTGCTGGCTTAATCTGAGATGTCATGTTGCCTTGAACATAACCATGGAGATGTATTTTGATCGTATCGAAATCTTTTGTTGAAAGAAATCATAAAAAGTAGAGTTAAAGCTTGTTTACCAAAGATGCTGCAATATTTTCCCTTATGTTGCTTCCCCGCAGTTGCTTCAGTAGCTCTGTTTGTGCAATTCACTTTGCAGTCCAACTATGTCTAATGTCCACATATGGCAGTTTGACTGGCCCAGTCTGTGCCAACACAGACAAAGATCCCAGCTGACTGTGGCATCACACTGCTAAGAGCGTTTTCTTGTTAACACAGGTCAACAGTGACACTCAGGATTAAATCTGTCCACGGTCTATACACACACACACAGTCTGCTAATAAACACAAGTAACAATAGTCCTATCTGCAATTTTGTCACTTCTCCGCTTATATCCACCTACATTCGGAACATCCGCAAGTAATTGAGGTCTGGGAAGTCACATTTTTTCCAATTGCATCCAAAAAAAAAAAAAACTAAGAGTGAACGTTTAGCAAAAGGGTAGTCTCATTGTTCTGGGTTAGAGATTTGTTTGTGTTACCAATGAAGTTTGGAGGAGAAGAGAAAAGACAGAAAGACCTCCTCCAAGGTCATACCCTCTCCATTCATCACCTGTGTTTGTCACAGCAGTCCCCGTGTCCTATAGCGCGCTATGGTCATGAATGCGCATCTGGCCCCTGCGCTGTGGGATGAATTTCTCCTTTAGCATGACAGCCACAGTGAATGTGTGTTGATTGCTCTCCACATGCTCTCACCACGGATCCATAGACGACATTATTCAGGTACAAATCAGGAGCCAGAGAAGGATAATGTTTCCTGAAAAACCACTCGTGTGTTGATAACTGACACCTTAAGTCATGCATATTGATTAAGTCCCGGAGGCATTAGCAAAATCAGTTGAATCTGCAGAATGGAGAGGTGGTGTGAACCCTGCTGCAACAGTGAGTGAGAGACATTTAAAAACATTTGAATACAAAGGGCTCTGCTGTAGTGACAGGAGATGTAAATAAACCAGCAATCAGGATGCATTAGCTTTAGCCTGAGAGGCTACAATACACCACTCTGATGGATTTGTTAAATGAGAAACAGAGCAACCAGGAGGATGAGTCATTTGAAGTCATGCCCTCACCAGACGGCCTCATTGTCCTCTGTGAAAACATTTTCTAGACTTATTTATGGGGAACTTTCTATCCACTTCATTGGCTCGCTTCATTTTTGTAAATTGCCTTGAAACGAGGCACGGCCTCCACTTAGATGTCAGTGTCTCTTCAATTATTGTTATTATGATGAGGTGTGGTGTGCTGCAGCTATCAGTGCGCTTCCACCTCCTGTATGATGTCCTTTTTATTTAAGTCTGAGGTGGTTATGAAGCCCATAATCTGTAATCATTTTAACAATAGCGCAGTCATGCCTTTAATAAAGAGCTGCAGCACTCCAGGTGTTCTGGAACCTGATCAATGTTTGTGCAGAAGTCACGGGGACAGACAGTGTTTGCAGCAACACATTTTTTCCTGGAAAACTGTCTCTGGCTTCCCGGCATCTACCTCAGCAGTGAAGAGAGAGACACCTCTTCGGATTTCCTGCTGAAATCCAATGTGGCATCTTCAGTTTCCAGAAAGGCGCGTTATGGCTTTTCAGTCATGATTATGAGGCAACCATCACCACAGACAGGAGGTGGAGACCACATGAAACAAAACACCACAGCGAATGTACATGAAAAAGCACAGCCCACGGACGCTCCCCCTACAAAAAAGAAAACACTTGCGACCACAGTGGCGAACACATATACACCTCACACAAATGTGTACATGCACTAAAAAGCCTCGCAGACACATACCAATCACAGCTCCGCCGAGCTCAAAGGCATTTATTATTAATAGAGGAAATCATAGGAGGCTTTTAATTGGGGATGCTCTGGTGGGTGTCTCAGAGGTAAGCGGGGTGCTGTCACTGTCGATCTGCAAACTTCCTCAGCTCGGAGAAAAACGGCGGGACGTCGCACTTTCATGTGCACCTCCTGTTGACTGTGAAGGATTTAATTTGAAGCCGTCCTTCTCCTCTCACCACAGCCTCTGATTAGCAGTCCTGACTCCCAGGCTGGAGCATACTAATTCAGGAACGGCAGTCTGGGAATCACCACCATTAGTGGCAGGTATAGAGTAAACGGCATAATATGCAAATGAGCGGAAGGTATCACCTTGGCTGTCAATCACCAAAATGAAATAAAAAATTCCGTACGGCCGCTAATAATACCTCGCCAAAGGGAGGGAGCGGAGGAATGCAGATGAAGAGAGAGAGGGAATAGGGAAGTATAGAGCGGATAAATGAAAGCAGTGTGGAATCAAAGCCGGCTGGCCTGTGAACACATGAGGCTGTGATCATGGCAGGCATTCAGGAAGTCTGTGTGAAATGAGCCCAGACACTGACAGGAGTTAATGACAGGAAGGGTTGGGGTGCCAGGACACTCCTCATCATCAAGAGGCGCGTTGCTGTCTCCTGTCACACATTTGTCTCCTAGGGACTGTGTTGTGACTTCCTGCGTGTTTCCATAATGACAAGCCACACCTGACCATCATTACACAGCCATGTTCACGCAGGAACTCAGACAAAGTGCTGTTCTTTTTTCATCAGGACACACAGACAGGCTTCCTTTTTAACAACAGTAGCACAACAGAGGCATGCATCAGGGATGTTAATATCACACATTCCTTATAAAGAGGGGACAATATCTCATTACAGCCTAAAACTACTTGATGTTCTGTGGGTATCCGGGTGTCTGAACCCAGCCCCAGTGCGCAACAGACCTGTTGGTCTATCCCACTGTGCTGGCTGGCATGTGGATCTGACAGTCCCTCTTGTTTGTCACATACTGACCCACTTTGCCTGACAGCTCACAAACCAGAGCCATCATTCCATGTGCTCTGTGTGTGTATGTGTATTTATTCACCCTCCAGCACCACCTTCCCTCATGGAGCTCCCCAAGAGGCTTCCAGGGCCTTACCTCATTTGCACTCATCACAGCAACTTGGGACTGGGCTGACAGGCTCATTTTCCCCACTCTGCATGGAGCAGCACAGCAGCAAATGCCTAGGAACAACCAGGCACCCAGAGTAGTTTTATAATTAGCTGCTTGCTCTCTGCCACTAATGTACAGGGAGCAAGAACCTCCTTGTGAGTGTGTATGGTTGGCAGGCACTCAGCACGTGCAAGAAGAGCCACCGCTGATGATAATATGTAGGTGCACAGTGCTATATGTTGACTTACGGTGACGAACGGCGACAGGCTGGAGTGAGGTGAGAGAGGGAGGTGGGCATGGTTGCGTTTGTGTGTAGATAGTGCTCGCTGTCTCACCACTCAGCAGGTGAGAATTGTGCCTGGGGCTGGTGGCTGATTGCTTTGATGTGAAATGATTGCGTTTTAAGTGACTCTGAGGTGCACAGACCACAGGCATGGCCCCGGTCTCGTTGTCACATGGTCATCTGGGCTTAGGTTAGCCGGTGCCGCACCACACTGGCTCCCAAGGGAGGGGACAGATGTAGCTGTTGGTACATATGTGTGTTATGGGGAGTGAGAACTCAGCTGCTGGTTGCATCTTCAGGTAATGCGTCCAGATAAAAGGGCTTGGCCTTGGCACGGAGGTGAAAATGAAACAGAGAGAAAAGGTCTCCCTAGGAAGGGTTAGCAAGGGCACTTCTTCAGTCCCTTGAGGAGGTGTCCTTTCAATGTCAGTGAATAGAGGGAAAAAAAAACACTGTAGATTACATGAATAAAATAAAATAATAAATAAAAAGTACTACAAGAAATAGAGTGTGGGATAAAACAGCAAATGTAAGAGGAGAGTGCAGTCGCCATAATCTACTGTTTTTATCATTTTATTTTTATTGTTTTCAACACAGACTAAGCCCTTACAAGCCTTTGGTTGCAAGCTGTTCACCATCAGCTATATTATCGCATTTATACAAACAAGCTCATACTTGCGAGCTCTGGATGTTATGAAGCCATGCAGATTACCGTGTACACAGTGTCTCATCTCACCTCATCCTGCTTCCCTACCACCGCTGAGCTCTGTTTTCCTGTCTCCATAGGACAGACAGCATCTGTTGTTCATACAGCGGATAGAACATCCACCAAGTGTAGAGGTGGAAATGGAGCGATCAATTAGATTTTAACAAATGACTTTCTGTGTATTACCCAGCAGCTGTTAAATCGGTCAACCTTAGCACACCCCCCTCTCTGAGGGGACGGAGGAGAGGGCTTGTCTGCACTGCGTGCTACATCATGGCAAACTGCAGAGAAAGTCAGCCATGGCCTGGGGCAGGAGTGTACTACGCATAGCGTGGCTGTGGACGAAGATGGAGGGACAGAGGATGGAGGATGGAGGTGGGTCAGTTGGACCCCAGGGGCCCCTGGTGGAGATGATGCGGGGACTGAGGGCCAGGAGATGGGCATGATACATATGGAGGTCCATAGTTACCTCAGGCAAAGGCCGGCCAGGCCATTTGTTCACTTTCTCTACTCTTAAATATATAAATAAGACACATTTGCACATTCACGAGCATAGACACACAGCACATATATACAGAAACACAGAAACAAGTGTTCATGTACAGGCACAAACTTACTTCAGAAAGGACAGACCTACTTTTAGTCTTACTACCTCTAGTCTTTAAGGGCACAAGCACAACTCTGCGAGTCAGCTCCCTAAATGATGTAGTTTTATGGTAAAGTGCTACTAATGGCTCCGAAGAACATCTTTAAAGGCCACTTAAAAGCTAGCAGGCCCATAAACTGTGTGACACACAGGAGTGGGATCTGACCACACAATGCTCATTTGAGTGATTGAATGCATTGTGGTGTGTGTGTGTGTGTGTGTGTGTGTGGGTGTGTTGGAGATATAGAGGGAGAGAGAAACAGACAGGCGGTGCATATAATCCAACAGCTACCAGATCGGAAATAGGCGAGAACGTTCGGATGTGTGACGACAGAAGAGGAAGATATTCTCACCTTGGATACATAAATACATTACACATCAGACTTCTGACATGCGTGTCCTAATCTGTAGGACTGTATTCCCAGAGAAAAACACAGCACTTAAAAAAAATCTTTTTTTTCTCTTGCAATTTAGAGCTGTAGTCAATAGTTAAATCAGTAGAAAAGAACTACATCTTTCCAATTGCACATCACCACACAGGCACTGTAATCACCGAACACAATAGAGCAGAAAGCCTCTACTTATGGAAAGTACTGTATAATGGCAGAGAGGTTGGCGAAGTCTACCATTAAGTTTTGATAAGATGGTTGCCATGCTAACACATATGGAGATAAAAAAAAAAAAAGAAAAAGAAAGAAAGAAAGAAAATCTTCCACCTTTCATGGAGAAAAGATGTGCGGGTCTGATCAAGTAATGTTTGCACATCTGTAAGACTTTTAAAACCAGCCACAGTTGGAATCACCTGCTGGATATTTAGCATTTATAACATGTCAGCAATTTGTCTCCTACATTTTTGCTTCTTGTGTTTACCAATTGTAAACATAAGATTTTTTTTTTTTTTTTTAAAGTTTGTTTGCTTTTCTGCATTTTTCATTAAATGTGGATGACTGACTGACTAAGATGAATTTTTCATCCAGGCATTTCAGAGCATCCAAATTAATAGTGAGCTTATAAGAGATTGGATTCTGTCTGAGAGCCTTTCTGCCCACAGAGTAGCAGCGGCGGCGGCGGCACAGAGAGGACATCTGCACAACAAACATTGCTGCTCTGGCTCATCCTGATAAAGCAAAATGTAATTTTGTTTATGATGAGAATTACTCTCCAAATTAATTTCCGCAGCAATTAATCTTGATGCCTCACCTATAAGATGCATTCTGCTCTTAGGGAGAGGTGATAAAATGCAAAATAATTGGATTGATTATTTTATATATTTTTGTAATGACCAAGCAGTAATGGTTTTCTCTTTTTAATGGAGTTTTTTCCATTATGAATGGAATGCCTGTGATGTTCAATAGCCTGTGGGCTCTCAGATGTTTAATAAATATTCCTTTCTTGTGCTTTATTCCATAGGTGAAGCTCAAGTATTGGCTCTCTTGTCCAAAGTGCCTTTCATATCCCGCTCCACAATCACACACACCATCCCCCAAGCCTAATAACCCCATTGAGGAGCATTTTTTAATTAAACCTTTATTTATCTACTTGATTGGTATAGAAGAAGGGACAGGGTTAAGTCTGTGATTCTCTATCTCATATTGGGACTTGACTGGTTTCAGCCCCGAGGGAATAGGTCTTTCTAATCTGAACATCAGGCCCACTGAGTGCTATAGTTTGCATAGGCGTGTAAACTAAAGGCTTAATAATAAGGAGGTGAGACTGCCAGTCGTCCTGTGGAGGGACGGAAACTAATGAGATGAGGTTTGTGAAACAGTGGAGGGACAAAACATAGCACAGAAGAACAGAAGGTGGAATTAAAATGATAAACAAAACTGAGCAATTCAGACCTGATAAAGATTCTCATATTTTTACCTATTGGATGAAATAATGCAAAAATGTGTCTGTCTGGGGCTGAATCGCGGTACCTTCACAATAGTGAACTATGGAAGAAAAAGCAAGCCTTATTACCTTGGACATTTTATTTCCGTGGCTGGGGGGCAGAAAGCAATTACACTAACAGCAGAGAAGAACAAATCTTTTGAAGGTGAACAAGTCTGAATTTCAATATTGGAATATTTGTTCAGCACTTGGGAGTTGGGGTGTGATGCATTTTTTTCATTTAGCACTCTTAGCATGGCTATGAAATATGCATCAAATGTCACAGCTTATTGGCTCAATTCTCAGGATTTCTTGTTGGGTGTGTGCACAGAATTACGCACACTGTCACGGGACTGCACACATTGCCACTCCCCAGTTTGCCAAATTTCACCCCAGTTTATTTTAGCTCGACTATCATGTTTGACCATCAGTTGTGGGTCACAGATTGTCTCAAACCTTACTGGAGAATCTAAATTGTCTACAGAAGCTGGCAAAACTGCATGCATAAACAGAAAACAAAAGCAACAGAGAGATTGGGAAACTCAGCAAATTAGCTTGTCAGTGGTGGAAGAAGTTCTTTAGTCCTTTGCTAAGGCATCAGTTCCAAGATTGAACAACATTAAAAAGGTCTCTATTCAAACTACTCAAAGAAATATTTACCTTAAACCTGCATAAACTGAGTTTTTGGCCACTTGGGGGAAGTGCAACAAACTGAAGTTGCTTGTGAACCATTGGATTTATCAGCTGGTTGAATATTAGTTAATAATTGTAACTTACATGAAGATTTGACCATGTTTTAAGACAAATTCATAAACTGCAGGTAACTCCAAAGGGTTCATTTATTTTTCCTTGCAGTTGTATATTCATCATATTGTTTTCACTTTACTGCAAAATCCACACTGGTCACATAATAACATAAAAAAAAAAAAAAAAAAAAAAAAAAAAAAAAAACCTCCCCCCAGGAAAAAAAACCCCTTTTCCTGTGAAGCACTTCAAAATCCAAACCCAAAAAGTCCAAACAACCCCCAACCCCATAAAAGC
>JBBMJY010000003.1:15072084-15131354 GCA_037833715.1 Toxotes lorentzi
AGGCAGAAAATGAAGGGAACTCCAAAGGGTTTCTTTGTTTTTTCTTGTAGTTGTGTGTTCCCCATGTTGTTTTCCCTTTCCTGGAAAACCCACCCTGGTCAAACAAAAAAAAAAAAAAAAAAAAAAAAAAAAAAAAAAAAAAAAAAGCTGTACCCAGTGAGAGAGACTCATTTTCCTGGTGAGTAATTTAAAGGTCAAACCTCAAAAGGTTAAACCAGCATTAAATCCAGTAGAGCTGAAACTGTTGTTGTACTGTTCTCTGTAAGTATATAAAAATGTAAACATGCCTTTTTACTGACCACACCCGCTGCAGGTGTTTCAGCTGATGGAAAACACCTGCTGTTTATGGTGGCCCTGAGGGTCAAAACAACGATATTTCACAACACACAACCACATTTGAGAAACCAACATTTCAGATTATGGAAAAATATCATGAATTAGTACTGAAGAGATGGGGCTGCTACTCAACAAGTAACACCAGAAGGGCCATCTTATCAGAGCTGCACGGACCTGGACAGACGTTTCAATACAAAAACTATGGGCAACATGGGCTCTGTGTTAAAAGGAAGATGGTAATGTGAATGCTTCATGACCTGAACCCAGGCAGAACCGCATCACGGACACATCATAGATTTATAAGAAGCATAGCCAAATTACTTGTGGCGTTTAGACGGGTATGATGAATTAGAGCCGTTTGGTATTAGCTGTACATATAGATGGATTCTCCCGAAAAGTCACGTGGCTCAACGGTGGACTAAACAACAACAACCCTGTAGAAATGAAAAACACCATTACAATTGTTTACACTCATTTTCTGAATCTTTGGTTTGTTTTCTCAAAACTCTGAACACAAAACCACAAAAAATGCAAATCTCTAGCTTAAGCAAACACTGCATTCGAGACAGTTTTCTCTTTCCCAAATGGTTTTTGCATCAAAATGGCACACACATACACAATCATACGAATAAATCTTTCTACCAACAGACTGATGTGCTCAACACAGAACACTACTACAAATATCTATTAAGTAGGTTTGTGCCTTTTGTTTCAGTGTTACACTGTAGCCAGCTATAAAACACTCTTAAAGATAGATAGAGACAAAAAAATAAAAGCAAATTTAGTCAAAACTCTGAACACAAAAACAAACGGAAAATGCAAGAAAAAAAAAGGAAATTCGACTGCATCCTGCCTCCTATGTTCATTCCACGCTGTCCAGGGATATTCACAATGACACACTGGCCAATAATGTTCCATCCCTGTCCCTTTCTTTGGCTAGATTAAAACCAACCTCATCAATAAACATATAAACGTGCTGAATTGCAGCGGCAACCAGCCCCAAGCCTCTTTGAAACAGAACGATAAGAAATAGACCGAGAGCAGTCAATATGATGAAACAGTATACACTGGCTCACAGTACTGTAACATGTCTATACAGTGCTGATACGATAGTAAATTCACAGTATGGAGCTGTTCTTTAACTCTCTGAGTTTTGCTCAAATGTCACCCTGTAGACCCGTTTCATTTGCAGATCCAATGTAGACAAGCTCACCTGGTGAATCTTCTTGAATGTTCTGTTGTCTGCAGTCATGTTGTCCTTGTAGTCTTACAGTATTCTTTACCACCACCATCTTCACAATAGTCATCTCTTGTTCTAATGGGAACAGCCAGTGTCCTCCACCATGGTTTGGTCATCTCCCAATTCTGCAGAAGAACCAAAAACATGATGTGATTGGTTACATTAAGATGAAATAATTTCTTTTGGCCAACAATCGCTGAGTAACATAGGCCCACTAATATGTCAGGCTGCAGTATACTACAGTATAGCCTACATATATAAAGATCAGTAACATAGTGCAGATAGTAGGTAACTTACTGGTTTTCATTTCTGAATGTACAGATGATAGATGCAACCCTGCAGTGGCTCAGTCTGGGCTGAACTCTCTGTCCAGCCTCCCTCATGCTCAATCCATGGTTGAGAACATGGTCAAACAGCATGGCCCTGATCTCACCTAACTGTCCATCCTCATCCTTGTCCTCTCACACATTGACCTCTAGCTCATGTTTTACCATTGAGCTCTCTTTTCCTCCAAGACAGCAGAGCTCACCTGTGGCCTTTTTATAGTGCCACAGCTCTGATTTCTAAGTGAACAATTAAGGAGCTAGTGTTTACACCTGTGAGGAGTGGGTGTAGCCAATTTGGTAAATAAAGCCTGGCATTGTGACGGACATTGCTTTCCAAAAGAACACAAGACTTTAATGTTGTCCTGTAATGCAGAGAGCCGTGTGTGTTTTTGCAAAAAGTGTGATCTGGAATTGAAAACTGTGCGTAAAGCAGAAATCATGGTTGCAATTTTGCAGACTTGTTCTGGGGATACATGAGTTTCAGGTTTCACTGATTACATTTGAAGTTCCAATTTTAGTGCATAAACAATGTCTGGGTCTTCTATGAGTAAGCAGCGCATAGAGTCCTCGTGGTCAATTTTCAGAAAACACAGCTACACTTAGTGAAGAGCAGCATCTGTCTCTTCAGTATTAATTCTTTCAAGCATGCTTTCTGTGTTCCACTTTTCAATTTCACAATATGTTAAAAGCATATAGAGAATTACATCATTTGAACATTTGAATGTCCTTTGTTAAAATAATCCCTTACGATTTCAATCTCCTCTTCCATCCTTTCAAACTCAGTTTAAAAATCCTGCAAGGACACTCCTGAGAGCAGTACACAAAAGAAATAGGAAATGACACTGAACTGTTGCCAGGGACTTGGGTTCTGTCCAATCACAAACAAGAAGTGTCGTCCCACCCTTTCCCTTTGTGAAGTCCTGTTGTATTTTGTGAAATGCTGTGTGTTATGAAATATTGTGGTGTTTTGACCCTCATGGCCACCGTAGATGTCACATCGCTGATTGAAGTGTGGCCAGAAGTGCAACATTTTTCAAAAACAATACTGACCATCAGAGCAGCAGCTTTTAGTTCTACATATTAACCTACAGAACTATATGTTCTTATGTGGTTTTTAAATTCTCTCTCTCTCTACTTTAAATACAGTTAGTCATTATTTTAATTCCCTTTCAGCATTATCCATACATCCACATTAGGTTAGCTAACAGTTGCATGGCAACCAAGTGCTCTGTGCACCCACTGAGCTGTCAAGGTTGCCACTGACACTCACACTCTCACCTTGCATCTCAGCAAGAGAACATTCACAGCGTTTACCTGTAAGAGGTAGTTTCATGTTGTAGCAGGATATATGACTCCCTTTGATGTTGAACACTTTAAACTACTTTAATTTAAACCTTTCTTTTGAATTGACAATGCACATGTACTCAAGAAACAGGAATTACCATGACTGAGTAATTTCAAGATTTCAACATAAGTATCATATGCAATTCTTTCTATACTCCATATAGTTGTGGTTCAGTGACCCTTATATTTTGTCGGTCATAACTGTACTTTGCTGTGTAATTTTAACGGTGTGTAAATGTTTTATATTTTGAGTATGTTTTATGAACTTTATTCAACTTGCAGCTTTCTGATTAAAACAAATTTCATGTGTAGATTCACTGCATAATAGTCCTAATCACATAGGGTAATACTGATATGACCATTCATTAAATGCCGTTAAAGTCAGCAATTTTCTAAAGAAATTAGAAGTAAATTATAATAATTTAGCTAATTTCAGTTAATAATTTATGGTGTGTTTGCAATTAAAAATAAGCATGTTGGGCATATTTCAGCTGATTGGCTTTCAAAATGCAAGAATTACTGACCAGAAAACTCAATCTCAAGCAATGTTCTTATAGTACAGTAACACTGAATTAAATCCTGCCTTTGTGTTCGTCTGTTGATGAGTACTTCTGCAAGCTGTCTTTATTGGATTTAATTCATGGTACAGAAGTATACAATCCATCACCTGAAAGGAAAGACTGTTTCTTATAAGACAGAAGGTTATGAGAAGCTTATCAAGTCTCTGAATCAGTCTGAATTAAAGGGTTACTCAAGGTGTCAAACCCACTGAAAATTAACCCTCAGTTTTGCAGATCAAAACCTTGTATAGCCTCTATTAACTCAACGTTTTGATTTTCTTGCCCAGACGCAGACTAAGGTTGCATCTCACTGTTCTCATTCCTCATAGAAAACTGTTGGAAACCTAAAGGACAGCACAGGACAGCTGGCTAGCACTTGCATAGTTACAGAAAAAAATATTGGTGATTTTTCCTAATAAATGAAAATGTGAATGGGTGAATAAAGGATGGGTCTGATATTTCTATTTACAAGGACTTACCAGACATGTTCTGAAAAATCCAGAGACTTCCTCATGCAGATAGACAGGAAGGGCATGGAGAACAGTCGTACGCCTTGTGTTGACATCATGTAGCTCCTGAAAGGATTAAAATAATGTCAGTTCTGAGAAAAATTTACTAATCACATCTGATGTCAAACAGTCCCAACCACTACAATATCTATAGATAAATTTACTAATAACATTCTGCCTTAATGTGCGTGCTTTGATCCATCTTAGCTCAGATTGCATACAAAGAGCAGGCTCTGACCTGGACACTCTTCATACAAATCACTGGTGCTCTCAAAGCTGGTAGCCTGGAGATTCCTAATATCCTCACAGACAATGTAATTACAAAAGTCAGACGTGAGACTCGCTTGGTGTACTTTGCTTTTATGGGAATTAAATGAAGAGTACACATTTGTGCTGTAATCACAGTCTTTGTATGGGCACAGCACAGTCTCATGTTTTTTTAAAATGTGTTCTTAAGTGACTGAGGTTCAGAAAAGGGTTCCTGAAATGCCACAGGTGTCTGACTCTTTTTTGCACTGCTGCCATGTTTAGTACGGCATCTTGACAGATGAGTTCCCAGTGCACTACGTGTCTGAAATGTACACATGCAATCATCATGGAGGCATGGTAGAGGGCTAACTCTAGGAAAGTGGCTGTGCTGCAGTCTACAAAAATGTGCTCTAGTGGTGAAAGAAGCAGAACACAACTTACTGTGTCAAGTCATATTAGGGACAGCAACCCAACCCAAGAACCTAAAAACAAAGGAAAACACTATATTGAAATTATATATTTAAAACTCTAAATTTATGCCTCAGTGATGTTCGCGGTCTGCGGCCGCAGCGGCATGTTTGAATTGAGACGGTTGGGAGAGGAAGTGTACGTAAAACTTCAAAATAAAATCACGTTAACGCATTCCGGTAAAAGCAATTTTATCCAAGAATTCTTGTGTATTTTATTTATACTAGTACAGCGTTCTGTCTCATCATGCCTTTTTAAACTCCCGGCTTTTTGTAGAATTAGTTATTGATTATTCCAGAGATTGTTTTTTTTTATCATAGAGTAACAATACGTGACCAAAAATAAATATTAACAGTTTAATCAATATAATTTTGTTACTGCTGTGGTATACTGTTGATGATTATTAGTAATACCAAACTGAACATTAAAATGTACATTGAAAGTTCATTTATTCTGCCAAAATAAGAAAAACGTCATGTTGAGACTGCAGAATTTTAAATTTAAGTTCAAGTTAAGTTTATTCCTTTATTGATCCCAAAAGCTAGGGAAATTTATTCTCTGCATTTTAACCACACCAAGTGAAATAAACACACACAAGCATGCACATGCACTAGAGACGCTGGGGCAGGGGGCTGCCTACTGAGGCGCCCAAGGAGCTGGGGTGGATCTGTGCCTTGACATTCAACAGTACTCAGTATTTTTAAGTAAGTAGAACTTCTGAACAAATGTGAGTTAACATTACTCAAGAACAGAAGACAGTTTAGCAAGATCAGGTGTCTTTATAGGCCAAAATCATACTGTTTGAACCAGTAGTTACATCTTTTCCCTGGCCCTGGCTGGCCAGGGAAAAGATGTAACATGTAACATAGATCCAAATAACATAGATTTGTACATGTGGTAAATCAGTACACCACAGCTGGCAAATAAAAAGTCTCTTTGTAGATTGATGAGCAGTGTTAGCAAAACTAGATACTGATAGATGAGAGTCACACAGTGTACTTAGATACATGAAAGTGACAGAAATAATATGAAAGTTTCCACAACAATATTGGAATTAGGTTTGCAATAAATTACAGTTGACAAACAACTGTGGTCCCTCATTATTACTCTGTTTATTAAAAGCCTTTCAAGTCAACATGGGTTTGATTATATGATCCAGCATAGCATTTTAAATTCTCTTTTTGGTCTTAACCTTCTGTTAACCAAGATCACAATTTGTACGGAGGAGACACGGCATGGGAAAAAGTAACAGGCTAGATATGATTTAATCTTTAACTTGCACAGTAGATTTTCAAGATAACATTTATCTATGCTGTACATCAGTATTGACTTTGCAATAGTTCAGAATGACTTGTACATTATTAAAATAATAAGTTCTATACCCAATTTATGACTGTGGATTCCTTGAGGTTTTTAGGAGCTCTCCCAGGACTTCCCATCTTTAAACAAGTTTCGTACAGATGTAGCTGCTCAGCCCCTGGTGGCCAAGACATGAAACTGCATTACACCTAAAAATAAACGCCAAGTAACCTCTCATTAAACATTCCTCTGTCCCTCCTGAACCACCCCCCACCCCCAACCACCTACCCCAACTACCCTCCTCACCCCCAGCAGAGAACAGCTTAGGTCATTACAGTCTGCTGTCAAAACCTGTGACCGCTCCGCACTGGAGCCGCCAGGATTAAGGGCTGTGAAAACAAGAACAAGGAGGGAAAGGAGGTGAAAGCTGACAGAGGGAGCAAGGCCTTAAATATTTTCTCTTTCTTCCCTTCTTTTTTCCCTGCCACAGTTGACCGCGTGCTGATTCTTGCAGCTACTTTGCGGCGAACTGCACTAATGTGAAGGGATATGGAGTCACATGGAAAACACGGAGAGGGAGGCCCTGAAAGTGAGGAGCAAATATCCCCTGATTACTGAGCCAAGGTATCAAGGCTCCTTACTATATCCTCAGCAAAATAACCCAGACTTGGTCAGGTGGTGCCTTTTCAAAAAAAAAAAAAAAAAAGACAAAAGAAATAGCCATCTTGTCTGCAAATGAAAGATAATATATTGAGCTGTTAGAAGCAGCCTGAGATGCTGACCTGGGTCAGATAATTTCAACTAACTCCTCTCTTTTGTTCTTTATTCCCTGGCATACTAAATGGATGGGTCTTACCTCAATCAATAGCACTATTAGCAAATATTTGACTTACTCAAGAAGAAGATGAAGCTGGATGTTAAGGAGGTGTGTGTGTGTGTGTGTGTGTGTGTGTGTGGTGTGTGTGTGTGTGTGTGTGTGTGTGTGTGTGTGTCCCTGTGTATTCTGGCATGTGTGTTTCTTTTGGTTTGTTTGTTTGTTTGCTTTGTTTCCTTTTTTCTTTGCACTCAGAAATTGTCATGGCTGACAACAACAGCAAATTGCATTCTGACTCAGACACTTAAGGATCGAAGGGTTGAGGCAGCGTTCTTGCATCAGGCCCGTGTGTCTTTTTCTCTTGCTGTATATATGTGATGTTATCTGAACAGAGAGCCATGCAGGTGTCAGCAGGCGCAGGGAGGATATTTAACTTTATCTCAACTGTTTACTTCTATGTTGACCCTATCAGGAATTTTCAATTTCAGCCCTACAAAAGATCATCCTGTGCCTTTCCCATCTGACTTGGTAAAGAACAATATTTCCTTCTTTTTTTTTTTTTTTTTAAGCGCACCCCTGACAGGATGTATTCCTTCCTGCTCTGCATATTAAATCAGCCCCAGCAAATTGGACAGCATAAAGCTGAACTGTGATTCCATTATGCACTGACATTAATTTGAAATGAGTGTGAAATCATTTGTCTGTTTGGACCCGCTGTCCTGTGGCGTGGGCCTGTTTGGTGTTTTATTTACCGTCACCTCCATGCCCAGAACTCTGCTAATCCTCTGTTTGTGTTCAAACACCTTAGCTGGTTGCTCTGCGTCAGTCTGTCTCCATGCTGGCTGCTGTGAGCAGTCTGTCTAGCTGGCTGCCAGTGGAGCTGATCTGGCAGGCAGCCTGCTGTTGGGGACGATGCCTGATTCCAGAGATGCGTGACAGTGGATAGTGGATCGTTATTGTCTGTCTCCCCTGCTGCCTGCCTTTCTGTCTGTCTCTCTGAATATCAGTCTGTCTGTTACTATGCACATCTTCTTCTCTGCCTCTTCACCTGTCTGCCTGCCTGTTGGTATCTGAGTTACCAAGAATGTCTTAAGCGTATTGATAAAAAGCATTATCACTGTGGCAAGCTTGTCTTTGATTGATTTATTTGCAACTGAAAATATGCTTAATCAATACGAAATTCATCTCCTGAAGTGTTTTGAAGATTGCTTCTTGGGAGATCAAAGGTTATGTTATTACTAAAGTTATCCAAGTCTTTCAAATAGTAAAGATTACACCAACCGCAAGCGCTTCAACACAACTTTCACTTGGCTGGCAGATAGTGTCGCCCCCTGTAGGCTGCATATGAGGGTTTACTCTCTTCCATCGGCCCTTCAGGGTCATCAGCAGGCCCTGTGTTCTGGCTCGGGTCCTTACCCTCACCCCTCTTCTGAATGGTACCCCTGATTATCTCATAGTTTTACTGGATATTCCCTCATCTCCCCTTTAAAAGGACTGCATTACTTCCAGCTCCCCAGACTTGTCAAAACCAATTTGCTTTCCTATTATTCCCTCAACTGATTTCTCCATGACCCCTCCTCACAGCCCTCCCTCCACAAATCCTCGACCCTCCGCTTCCCTCAATCGAAACTCCCAACACGACCTGTGCAACCCCTAAACTCCCTCCACCCCCACCCCATGGACTCCTGTGATTTTTGTAGACCCCGCCCTCCTCTGTACTACTCTTATCTGTCTAAACACCGCAGCTAGTTTCCTTTCATTTCCGTGCAACAAACGGTGGTGAGTGGGTCTGTCATACACACACCAGCAGCCTTTTGTGTGAATGAAAGCAGACAGTGAGTCACTGACTACTAAATAAAACCTGTCTAATAAAGATCAGCGGACCTGAAAAACTTTTGGTTGCCAGCACAAGCAGCACTTCCACCATCATATCCTGCACAGCTTTTCACCCCCCTCCTCCCTGCGCCCTCCCTACCCATCCCTCACCCGTCAATTAGCGCCTCACCAGTGACAACACAGAGGATCTTCATTAGTGGAGAATGCTCAATTATATCAGTTGATATTCCTTTCCAAAACTAATTATCCCAGTTGCATGGTACGGCTGACTGAGCCTGCCCTCACCCCGGGGCGCAGCGGTTACTGATGTGATTTGGTTTTGGCTCCGAGGTCTGCTTTCCTCTTCTCTCTTTTGTTGTCCTCCTTCCCCTCTCTACACTCATTCAACACAGTCAACCCTACCACCTCAGCCCATTCCCTTTCTACATAGTTTCCCATAATATTTTTAACCTTTTGTGTATTCTTTTAAAATTGTTCAGGCATGAAGGCTTGTCATGCTCGTATTACCCATTTTCCAACAAACTGAGAGCCACTACATACACAGTGTAGATGCAGATCTTCTTCCTCCTGTAGGACACACAGAATTAGAAGAACCGTGGTAATTCTACAAAAAGCTTGTCATAGGAGGCCTATCTCCATATAATCCTGCTCCTTTGTTCATCCTGTGGGGGATAACAAAAATAGACATCCTGTACCACAGCTATAGCTGAAACAGAAATGGTGCAAACACTGTCTTCTCATGAGAGGAGATGAGGAAGGAGGAGGTGAAAACTGCAGAGAACATATGGCTGAGTCGCTACATGCTGTATATTGGCTCAAAGTGTGTTTGCTTGGCATTTATCCACTAATAAATAGCCAAGACATCTTAAATATGTTGTTTATGAAGAAAATTGCTCATATGTCTCGAGAAATCTGCAGAACGGCGTTCTTTATGTTGCTGCTTTTGTTTCAATTAAAAAGTCTTTTAAAGGAAACAATTATCATCTATGTCTTAGAAACTGAAAACATCTGTGGTTCAGCGTGTGCATCCAGTTAATTACTGCAGGAACAAGAGGCAAAAACAGAGAAATGGAAAGAAAATCTTCATCTCAAGCACATTACATCCATTCTAGTCACTTTGTTTCACATTTCTTGAAAAGGTTTATTAGAGGAAATATTATCCAAATCTGTAAACATGCTGTACACTTTTTGGAGTCAGCGCACTGTGTTTCCTGTCAGCTTCAGGTTCTCTCGGTGGGTTCCTCGCTGCCCTCAAGCCGGGGACCGGCCTCACAGAAGGTGGGCCATTTAGTCACATTTCAAAGTAGCTCAGGCAGGGGAACACACTCATTACACATAATTCTTCTTCTCCTCCTTCCCCCCGGCTCCCTCTTCAGTCACCCCACTCTCCCCCTCTCGCTCTCTGTATCTCTCCTCTTCCCTGTTTCAAAGACCAAAAGCCCTCATGGTCCTCCGTCCGGAGCCCGGAGGTAGATCACTTTAATTCTGCTTCACAGATCTTTTTCAAAAAGACCCAAGACCCGGAGACCTCAGAACCGGTGACCGTTGGGTGAACCCGGGCCAACCGGCCAAGACCCGGACGCTTCTAAACACAGCCATCGTCTCACACGCTCTCATTGCCCCTGTGTGCTTTTGTTCCCTCCCCACAATTGTGCAAGCATTTGATGTTGAGAAGTGTGTGTTCTTTTAGTTTGAATGTGTTTGTTTGTTTTAGCAACCGCTGGTCAACGTGTCCATCCGAGTCAGTGATACAGGCTGTCACTGATCAGTGGTTTCAAAGTAGATTACTTCCTTCAACACACAACTCATTTAGTTGTTATTCTTTCACTGTTGGTTATTTTGAGGGACTGCATCCAATGCAAAGTGTTGCCAAGACAGTGTGACCCGTCCTGGGACAACTTAAAACTGCTCTTTCTCCAGAGAGGCAACTGTCCTAGATGAACAGGTTTGCTTTTATGGGCTAGACCTGGATTCCACTGATGGTTTGTAAGTTCATATCCCTGTTTCAGAGCAGCCTACAACCAGAGCTATCGGCCTGGTGTCATCATCCCAATTCATGTAGACCTGATTAGAGCCGAAGCAAAAATTGATCATTACAAAACACAATAGCCTTGTTATGAGTTAAAGTTTCTTTTTACCTCTATTATGACCAGTCTAATCAGTTCTGCTACAGCCTGCTGTCATTACAAACAAGCCATGCAATCAATACACCAGGCAAATAAATATAAGAAAAATTCAATGAAGGTCTTACCAGACAATCTCTCAGCAAAAAATATGAAAGCATGATTGTTTGTGATGGCAGGCAAGTTTCTCAGAAAGACGTCAATCTTTCCAGGGCCCTGCCAAACAGAAACACACTCAACAAATGATAAATCCTCTCTGATAACAGCAAAACATACACAAGCCCACACAAACACACACACACAAAATTAATCACAGATACGTCAATGTGTGGGGACATTCAGTGGCATTCTCAAGGAGTGAAACCTGTCTGCTTTACTTCAGAAACCACTGAAGACACAAGTTTTTCTGCAGCCTTGTTACTTTCGTGCAGCCTCCCTTAAAGGGCAGCCAGCTCATCCCTTTGATGACTGACAGCGGGATTTGCGGTGATAATGTCTTCAGGTGCCAGAGGATTGGGATTAAACATACTCCAATTTAAACAGCAAAGTTGCCATGGCGATGACCTTCCGTTTTTAGCTCAGATGGTGTACACGTGGGGAATACAGTGACTGGTGTTATTGTCCAGAGACGCTCCAAATTCAGAGGGGGCTTTGGCCATAATTGCACTTTCAAATCCTCCATCAAATTATAAACTCTGTCCTAGAATATGTCTGTTGGTGAAAAGCGCAGGTGACATTTCACACAGCAGTCATGCACACTGCGCAAACAGTCCCACTTCAGTGAATCATGACCGTAACACTGTTGAACAGTCTGAATTGAACTATGAGCCAAATAAGACAAACTTTAGACACCCTCACCTACACCTCATCAGAAGCACCTTGACCCATCAACTCTCCATAAACAAACCTTCCCCTCCCATCCTAATTAAAGTGAAAGAAGCCTTTGGAAAAAAATAAATAAATAAATAAAACGCTGATGAGGGCTGACACGGGGCCACTCTGTTGACTGTCTGTGGACATGAGCATCCAGAACAGGCTCCAGCTGCACAGGCCAGGGGACTCACGGTTTGGGGTCAGGGTCTATCCCTCTCCGGGGCAGTCTGTTCACACTCTCACACCTGCCTGTCAAAGGAGAGAACAGCAAGACATCACCGGAGAGAGAAGAGACAGAGGGAGAGTTGTTCAGAGCAAGAGGCAGAGGGCGAGAGTTTTCACATTTTTAAACAAAGCACAAACCCCAGTGGACAGCAATAAAACACTACAATTATTTTCACTATTGACTCAAGCCAATCTCAGCAGTACCCATGAGGCGTGGTTGGTCAATATGAATTGCAACAGTCTTAAGGATTTGACTGAACCTTCTGAGGTCAAAAGTGTGCCTAGACTGCCTCCTTGTGGAGGTTGTGTGAACTACAAGCAGACAAGCAGGGAAAAGATGCTCTTGTAGTCCACAAGCGCACAGAGAGCTGAATGCTGATTGTATGTACCTTTATATACATAATGTACAGTATTCCATATGCTATTTAAATTTTTTTTTGCATTACATCAGTCTCTTGTGATGTACCTTTATACCCACTTCACTTATGTGTCAAACTAAGCTGTTCTGTAAGCAGAGAATGACATCAGTCCAACAGATGTCAGTCTTATATCTTCTCCCAGTATGATTGAAACATGTTAACATGGTTCAGCCTGTGAGCAGCTGTTGAATCCAGCTGTTCCATTTGGATTTGCATATTTTGGAATTGTGCCAAGACGCATGTAAAGGCACCAGCTGATGTTTGCTAATGCTCATATAAACACATTCAGATGCATAGCTTCAAACATGGCTTATGTTTTACTAGATTTTGTCCCACTCACATACTGCATAGAACTCATTTGTTTTTCATGTTATTTCCATGTCGTTCAAGTGATTGAACATGGCTCATAATTTAACTTGTTAATTTTAATGTATGTTTGCTCAACAATGTTGAAAGCTATACACTCACCAGCCACTTTATTAACTAGACCCCCTTTTGGATTCAGAACTGCCTTAATTCTTCATGGCATAGATTCAACAAGGTGCTGGAAACATTCCTCAGAGATTTTGGCCCATATTGAACTGATAGCATCACAGTTGCTGCAGATTCATTGGCTGCACATCCACGACACGTATCTCCCATTCCA
The DNA here is from genome assembly GCA_037833715.1 of Toxotes lorentzi. Classification (NCBI taxonomy): domain Eukaryota; kingdom Metazoa; phylum Chordata; class Actinopteri; family Toxotidae; genus Toxotes; species Toxotes lorentzi. The sequence goes on from JBBMJY010000003.1 coordinate 15,085,352, forward strand.
CCACATTCCAAAGATGCTCCACTGGATAGAGATCTAGTGTCTGTGGAGGCCGGTTGAGTACAATGAACTCACTGTCATGTTCAAGAAACCAGTTTGTGATAATTTGAGCTTTGTGGCATTTGCGCATTATCCTGCTGGAAGCAGCCATCAGAAGATGGGTACACTGTGGACACCATTACGCCAGCAGCCTGAACCGTTGATACAAGGCAGGATGGATCCATGCTTTCACGTTGTTTATGCCAAATTCTGACCCTATCATCCGAATGTTGCAGCAGAGATCGAGAATCATCAGACCAGATAACATTTTTCCAATCTTTTAATGTCCAATTTTGGGGAGCCCGTGCCAATTGTAGCCTCAGTTTCCTGTTCTTTGCTGACAGGAGCGGCACTTGGTGTGGTCTTCTGCAGCTGTAGCTGTGGCATCAACAAGGCATTTTCATTCTGAGAACTGATGCTCACTGGATATTTTCTCTTTTTTGGACAATTCTCTGTAAACCCTAGAGATGGTTGTGGGGGAAAAATCCTTGTAGATCAGCAGTTTCTGAAATACTCAGAGCAGCAACAACAAACATGCCACATTCAAAGTCTCTTAAATCACCTTTCTTCCCCTATTCTGATGCTCAGTTTGAACTTCAGCAGGTCATCTTGACCTTGTCTGCATGCCTAAATACACTGAGTTGCTGCCATGTGATTGGCTGATTTGGGTTAATGAGCAATTGAACAGGTGTACTTAATCAAGTGGCTGGCGAGCGTATATCTTCTCTTGACACTCTACCTCAAATTCCCAGGGCAGAGAAAGTACGGAGCCACGTCATGTGACATGCCTACATCTTCTTGAAAAAGTGCTATATTTGGAAAGAACACTCATGTTTTCAGGTGGTCACATTCATGTTATGTTATTGTCAGGCATTATGTAAAAAGGAAAGAAATGAAGCTATGGTACCAAAATCAACTAAAGTAACTTTTAGTTTGTCTACCAACCACTATAAACGTGTGTGAAAACCCTATAAATTATCAATTACACAAAAACAAGTTAAGTCACTGATCAATGTAGTGATGAATACTGTAGGTTTGTCCTCTACTGGCCTTTGCTCACAAGGATACAAGGAAACAAGAAGCATGCAGGTCAAGTTATTTAATCTTAAACTGCAGCATCAGGATTTATTATTAGAATAAATTACAAATTATTGTGAATTATAATCTGTCAGCTGGCATGAGGTGAATCCAGTTGCTCCCAGTGCAGATTGAAACAACCTCTCACCGTTGACAGTTTTCATGCTGTTTTGATTTCTATTACTGAAAGAATTACATTCACACAGGGCCAGCTGCAAAAGGACTTATATATTGGTTGTATTTACATAGAATTATGATCAATTAGTCTGTACATCCAGCATTACCTCCATTGTACCATTCAGTAGTAGAATATTTTTCCTTACAATATTATATATACAGTGGACAAAGGATGGACATCCCTAGTTTCTTTAGTTTTAATTACATTTAAATTTTCAATTTAAACCACAATAAGAAATATACAGAGAACAAGTGAATGCAAATACTGTAAGATTTGAATGTGCAGGTTAGGTTAGACATGCCAAGATTTATTCTAATACCGTATACTGTGATTTCTCACTTACATATTTCATTTAAATTGTAAAACTACAATGTATTAAGACTCCAGCATTTGCAGGTTAGGGATTTAATGTGCATCACAAAATGAGTTCCAAACAAACCACTGTCCCAAAAAAAATTACACAGTAAACCGGGTGGATTCTCACCCAGTCATTCTCACTATGTCTTGCAGTTTTCATGTAATTTTTTACAGTATATACAGTAGTATGTGTTTATAGGCCATGCTCCCATGAAGTGTGCTCAGGCTCTGTTTATAAACTCAGTAATTACTTAAGTAACTTCAAACACAGTGGATTAACCTCATCAGTGTAACACACCTGGCCTTGTAAAAGGCTTATGTGGATTTGCAGTGTGTGAGAAGTGTTTTTTCGCCGCCTTCCAAACAATCTCACACAGCTCGTCAGATGCGTGATCGACAGGTCGACAGCTGATGATGCAATCACACACCAGCTGATTGAACTCTTGGTGCCATATTTAGCCACAGTAACATATCCTGCAACACGCGCTGTGCTGAAACACTTTGGCATACAGGTGTGCAGGCAAAGAAGAAAACAGATTCAGTAAAATGTAACTTGAAAGGTCGAATGAAAGGTAGCAAAAACTCACAGTGATGGATCTTGATCCTAGTGGTCTGTAATTGCGCACACTTTGCTGAGTATCAAACTAAAGTGAACTCAAACAGCATCTCTTCTTCCTCTTTAATGTTGAAAGCAAACAATAAATTATCTCCGCCTGTTATTTCAGCACTTCCCTCAGGATCCTCTACTTTTTGGCTTAGTGAAATCCACTGAAAGTCGCATCTACTTGAGTACTGCTTAATGGAGTCAATCCAACATGGTGCCTATAATCCATGCAGTCACACCTAGCACCTCAAACTCTTCTGTGTACAGTAATTCCTTGATGTTTGATAAACAAGGTAAATCAAAGTGAAGTGGGATGGTAGATAGAAAGTAGGACAGCGTGTAGTGTTAAATTAGGCAGAGTTTTTTTTTTTTTTTGGCATTTGAGTTGTGGGTTGATACTTGTTGGCCATGATGAATTCGAGCCATACGTCTACTTGAAAAAGCAGTGTAACAACAGAGGCAGAAACAGCAGCAGATAGTTGAGTCTTGGCAGTTTGGAGGCAAAGCTTGTCACATTGCAGTCATCACTGTAGCAGCAGTGAACTTTGACACCTGGTGCTCTGTAGCCCTGGCTGTTGGCCTGACTGCAGAAAGACTTGTAGGAGCAGGACTTCATCACCCCACCTGACAAACAAACAAAAATAGAACAGTTACAAAATAGAGTAGTTACAGCAGCTGTCTCATACGGAGCAACCAATACAGACTTAATTAAACTTGTTCCAATAATAAAACTGCCCCGGCTGACTGATTCAGTCAGGTTGCAGAACTATTGTCTTGTTTTGATTTTTGGCTTTAGTCACTTTGCCTGGATTTAATCTGGGAAAACTGCTGCATCTACAATGAGTCATTTGCAGACAGGATGACAGTTTCTGCTGTTGTCCCACTCTTTGATTAAGGTATATTATGAGTAAAACTCCTTCCTTGTGCGGGTTTAAATGAAGAAAATGAGTTAACTTAATTTAGTGTGGAGGAATTGTCTTGGTGCCATGAACACATGGTGCCCTAATTAAGGATATTGATCGAGTAGGAGTAGCAAAGCTCTTCATTTCCTTAAAAGCCTCAGACCCCCTGCTGACTGAGATGTGTCTCCAGACAGCAGCCTGTGCTCCATTAAACACACCCACACACACTGATAGAGCTTTATGTATTTTTATTTGGTAGAAAAAAAAGAAAGTAAGTCAGTAAAAAAAAAAAAAAAAAAAAAAAAAAGGCTACTACACTGTCACTGTTGGACTCACTGTCATGGCCCACCACCACAGCACAGGCATCAGAGTAGCTGGGACAGGATTTGGAGCCTTGCCGGTTGCAGTCATCATTATTGGAGCCCATGCAGGTATAACATCGCAGAGCCTCACCTAATGGGAACAGAAAAGAAATGCTGCTACACTGGCTAAAGAAGTACAATCTAACATCATGGCATGTTGAAAGAAAACAGTTTTGTGATCTCTAAAGCACAGTTTTATCTTGGTGAAATAGAGATATGTGGCATCAAAGATGAAAGAAGGTTTTTTTTTATCTCAAACATTCTATTAAAAAATACAGGCATGATGAAATTCTTAAATATCAGGGATGAAGAAGAAAAAAATTCCCTGTGTCAAGTGTCCTGAGTTCTTCTTTCAGCTAATTCTGCTAAAGTCACTGCGGCTATGTTTGTCCTTTAAAAATCCACATTTAGCCTCTGGTACAAGAGATTCTTGGGACAGCCAGTCGCAGCTGCTCGGGCAAGGTAAAGACTGCGATACTGTTGTGGCATACTAAAGCTAACTCACTCCCATTTATCATAAATTCAGGGCCACAACCCTGGTTATTTTTATCTTTTGTTAACACAGGATCTATGGGTTTGATGAGCATGTGCACACAGGTATGGTTAATTCACACCTGGCTGGCTCTGATGTGTGACGTTGCTCCACAAGAATAATGAGAGTAAAGTGAAGAGAGAACAATAATTATTCACTTTCTTCATACAAATCTCTCCAAAGCAAAGAATTAAAGGGGTCCATTCAGATATAAAAAGCACACGTTTCTAACCTTCAGCTAAAATTGGCGGAGTCCACTTCAGCACATAAAAAACTTAAATGTCTTTCTAAAGCTCTCCAGAGGAAGGAGTGGTTATTTGAAAACCAGCTGACCTTTGAAATATCACTTTAATGCTTCCTTTTGAAAATCTCTATCTGGTTCTTAAATTCTAAAATGGCCCTTCAGAAACTGCCTTTAATGTTGCTTCCTGAGAGGATCAAACATTCTTTACAGCAGCACATCTCTTGTTTTGGCCATCAAAATAACCTCCTTTGACCCTGTGTCTTTTATCATTCAGGTGTGATGGCAGGAGGACCAAGAAGTTGCACAGACACACAAAGTGTTGTTTCCGTACAGTTATATACCAGAGAGTTGACATTTTCAAATCTAACCAGGAAATCAAGGAAGAAATTTGCTGAAATGTCAGATTTTCAGCCCTGTTACTTATAAAATCACAACTTTGACAGTAAAACGATGACAATAAAAGCAAACCATAATTTCTTGTATGAATTTGAGTAGTTGGTCTGTTTTCTTTGCTGCTTGTGTGATCTTTTGTGTGTTGACATGACATGTTAGTGTCCCCTGCTCTTAGTTGTAGTTGACCCCAATCTATCCCTAGAGCAGAGCCGCTCTACACACATGCTTTAAGTATTAGCCTCCAGGCTTATTAAGAGATTAACTGCTGGGATTGCATGCTAGTTTCAGAAGAGGATGACATTTGGAAAGAAGGCAAAATGCAGTAGTATTACCAGAGAAATTAAAATTAGTAAACTTGACATAAATACACAGTCATCATAAGGTCCTACTGTAAAATAGTCTCATTGGAGTAATAAAATGTGCAGGCCATTCTCTGAGAAATAAAGAACTGTAGCGTTGTTGTGCCAAACATTTCCTGCCCTGGTGTCTGAAAGCAGAAGCCATTTTGGACAGTTATTGTCTCAACAAGTACAGGCCTCTCGAGCAAAGGCTAAAATACAGAAAAGCAATAAGTGCTAACTTTACTGGGAAATTCTAGGGTAGCAAGGGAGAAGTACACCTGAAGGGAGACACTGAGTTCAAAAGGAGGAAAGGATAAAGAGAAGATGAAAAGAGAAGGGATACATAAAAAAAACCTGTCCTTACTGTTGCTTGGTAGCAGGACCAGGGAAAGCAGGAGCAGCGGACAGTACTGGACAGCTCTCATGGCGTTGTTGGTCGTCCTGATCACAGAACTAAAAGCACGTTGTTTGCTCCTAAAGCCCCCTGAGCTTAATCTGAGCTATCAAATGAGCTAATATCCCCTCCTGCACTGGCCAGGAGATTACCAGCCCCTCCACTGGGGCCCACAGCTCTGCGTTGAGTGTCAGTGGTTGCTTCTTCAGCCTGCATGGGCATAAGACACGTACTAGGACTCATCCTGCACCTTTCACCTTACCGCTGTGTTTTAGCCACACCCATCTGGAGTCTGGCTCATCCTTTTCTTGTGCCTGTCCCCCACCTGGTCCAGCCCTGGTAAATCACCCTGCTGTACCAGGATTGACCACTACGAAACTCATCTCTGAGCTTACTAACTGGCATTGTGGCCCTACAGGTGTTCATTTAGTTTCTTCAGGGACAGGGTAATTTGCCACAGGATGATTGTTGTCCTGTGATGTACATTTGCCCCATGTGAGATCAATATGAACTGTATTCAGCAACATTTTGTTGCTGCTTATGTCGATACGGCATTATTCCAAATGGATGTACTTGACATAGTTGGACATTTAGAAAGATTTCTAAAGCTACAAATCAAAGATTGTGGAATACAGCTCCAAGAATTGTAGTAAACTATTTCAGGTTGGCTATCATGTGTCCAAAATGACACTGATTTTCTAAAATACAGAAATGCCTTCAAAAATTAGTGGGAAAACATGTTATGTAGGAAAAGAAGCAGAGCAAGCCCAGTATGCTGTATTGCCATCTTTTATTGCACTTTGTAAGCAGATGCTGTACAGTAGCTGTGCAGAGAAGTTATTCCTCAGTGTGACACAACGACCATAGCAGGACTAAGACATATCCATCCAAAATTAAATTACTCCTGGTCACCACTGAATACAGTCACGATTAGTTTGCTTTATATCAAAATAAAATCCAAAAAATAAAGTCCCACGATTTCATCGAGAAAGCTATGACAAGTATGACAAATATCTACAAGGTTACATGAGGGAAGCGGACAGAGGATGACAGAAAAAAAAAAATCAAAAATGCAGATACTTTGAACTTCCTACAGTATATACAAACTTTGACGTTACGAGTTTTTCTTTCTGTCTCACATGCAGTAAGCCATTGTGATAGTTTGTGTTCTCTTAGTGGTGTATTAACATTTTGTGAATGAATCTAACTCTCTGGTACTCTTTTTCAAAGTCTACCTTTCTCTTATATAAAGAGGAGACAACAACAGGAGTGGGTAAACAGTCTTCTCCCTCAATGGCTGTCATGGCAACATCTTTATAGATAATTTAACCCACAAAAAATACTCTCATTTTCTCATTATCATACGCACGCCCACACACACAGACATACTCATTAGTGATATGGTAAATCTTCTAAAACTTTAAACCAGACCCCTGATACAGTACGATACACTGACACATCAAAAATATACAGAGTGACTAAGAGGAAACCATTCCTGTGGATCCTGTATACACAAAGTCAGTAGGAAATAAAATCCAGAGACCATTTTGGCCTTAGATGTCCATCAGTCCTTGGAAGAGTAATAAATATGACTGATCTGCTTCATTTTCCAAGTAGGTTCTGTGAGATTTGGCCTGGGTGTGGCATGGCTGCTAACTCTTCCCCATCTTGGCAATCAGCTCATCACAGATCTTTGTCAGCTCCTCGATTTCCTTGTTCTGAAAAATAATAGTTAAAATTACAATTTATATACTTGTTTGATCTTTTTTCTGATTTCATTTTTTTAAATATATATCCCACCACACCACTGACTTTTTGTTCCAAAGTGCGCTCCAGAGAGTCCACTTTCATCTGCTCCTTCCTCAGACTGGCCTGGTAGGCGGCCTGCTCCTGCTTGGCCTTGGTTCGCACCTGAGCTATCTCTGCATTGGCTCTGGAAACACACAAGTAATACAATGAGAATCAAGTCACCCCTCCATAACCCTGGCTAGGGAGCTCTTATGAAAGCACAGCCTCACATTTGCAAAGCCAATACAGGATTAATCTTTAGAAATTTTAAATAGATGGAATATATTATAAATAATCTATAGAAACCGCTAATTACATTGGCTTATGTCCAAACATTTCAGTTGGGCATTGAGTTATTGTGTAGTTAGTGTATTGTGGTGATTTCTCTTTGGGGAAAAACTGCACACTCATAGTAGAAAAAGACATGAGATAATAAGAATATGCATAGACTTACTTGTCTAGTTTCTCCTCTGCATGAATTTTCAGGGCTTGATAGCGCTGCTCCTCCTTACGGACTCTAGACAGATACTCCTGAGCACACTTCTTCAGAACCTCTTCATTCTGAATGGAATGAGGAATAATTTAATTGCTTGCCGTGAGGCTCTCGAGCAACATTTTAGATGACTTACAAGGCCGGTCATGGTGAAAACACTCATTAGTTGTGAATAATTTGCGTGTTAGTCACCTTGCGGAATCCCTCCAGCACATCTTTCATCTTCTCATAGCGTCGGAAGAGATCGGCTAGAGACTTTTCCACGGAGTTGAGGTCGGCCAAGGCCTGGTCCTTCTCCATTATCAGCTGCTGAATGGTGTGGTGGGAGAGAGACTTCTCTTTTTGGTCATCCTCTGATGGACACACACACAAACACATTGTAGATCAGCATTTCAATCCATGTACTGAAGAAGCTGCTGTAGTGGGCATACATACGGTTTAAGGTAACACACCAACACATACACACAAGCAAACACTTTTTTTTTTGGACAATATATCAAAATGGATTTGTGAATTGGTATGACTTAAGAGCATTTTATACTACACTGTATGAGTATTTCTGGTAAACCAGTGTCGCATGCAAACAAAAACACTGAACAATGGATAAAATTAAAGAGACCTGCAAACCATAGAGACAGAGCTGGCAGCTGGTTTGCTTTGAGCGTCTTCTAGAATCTTTCAGCATTATATATAAGCTGCCACAGTATTTCATGCCCCTCCAAGCTTTCCCTTTCCTTTCCTATCACAAGCTTTGATGACCAGCCTGCTTAACGCACTAATTCTGCATGAATGACGCAAACCTCTTTACTATAGAAACAAAGTGCAGATGTGCACTTCCAGTGGGAATATGTTCATCTAAGGTTTTGATGAAATTTGTATAATGTTGTACTGAGCTATCACATAAAGGGCAGCTGAACAGAAAATGCCAAAACATTTTGTCCTCTTTACCCACTGAAAAATACAACATACAGGATGAAAGGCAACAGAATGGACAAACAAATGTCACTGGATGAGATGAAGAAAGTGAGCACATCTGCTCCCTTCTCTGATGGACGGATGGAGAGCTGACACAAAGAAAGGGAAGGACAAGTCCTCGTTACTCACCTGGCATGCCTGTCAGGGTTATCAAACAGTAAGGGGCAAAGATGGGAGCAGAACAGAAAAGAAGGGACTGTGTTAAGTCAAGCTGGGAGGGCAAGACACGTGAGAGAGCCGAGTGTTAGACACAGGCAGAGACAGACTGTTCCTTTTTGTGACAGTGCTTTAATGAGAGTAGGAAATGAAATTAGAGAGCAGCAAAAATCAAATCTTCAAGAATGTCCAGAGGTGGAGAAAGAAGATGTAGGTGAGAGCAGGAATAATGCAGAGAGCCAGCCTGTGGTGGAGTTTAATGAGTCCAGAGAAGCTGGACGCGAGTGGGCAAAGGTGAGCACCTCCCCCTCTGGTGACATCAGGATTCAGTTCACATCAATCGAACATGAAAGCAGGCAAAGCTAGCTTGTGTCAGAAGATAAAAAAAAAACCCAAAACAACTTTGTTCTCTGAGATCAGTGGCAAGACATCAGGGCACACAAAGACTTCATATATTTTGCTCTGTTTGCAAATAAACAAGTGCAGCAAAAAGTAGGGGCTGAGGTTGGGGACCAAAAGTAATTGATATGAAATAAAATTCATGTGCGTTGAAAAGACTTGGGTCTTGAAAGCAACTGAAAACATGGATTTGAAACTGAACTCACCTATCATCTGTGCAATTGTCTTCTCATACTCAGCAACAATTCTCCTATGGATGAGAAATTGAAGATGATCAGTATATGGGTGGGTTCACATTAGAATAATCATAAAACATAAAATAATCTTATTTTATGCACTTGATATATTTGCCTCTACCAGTGAATACAGAGATTTATTTGTGTACCTGTCTGTCTGCCTGTCTGTTCATTAGCAAGACGTCTAAATGAATATAGGCTGTAACTGGGTGGATATTAGCAGTGGATGTGGCACTACAGCCAGACAATTTGTGCCTTTGGTCACAATTTTGATATTGCACTCGAGCTGCTGGCAACATCTGACATTAAAAAGTCGAAGTTAAAAAGTGCTTTAAACTATCCTAAAAGTATAATCTGCATTGTGCATCCAGTTTCCATCTTGCTGTTTGGAAGCTCCCCTACCCTCCAAGCCAAGGACCAGTATGGCTCAATGGGAGGCCTTGTTTTGGGAAAAGCAGGTTGCCAGAGGTAAGAGGATTGATTAGCAATGCCTCCCCCTTAGCGTCTTAGCCCCTCCTTATCCTGAGCCCAATCAGTCAAATGAAGTAAGCTCTGCCTTATCCACACAAACTGAGCTGTGGCCAGCTGGACCCGCACCCACCACCTGCTGACAAAGAACATGGTTTCAGTACTGCATTTCTCTATCTCCTTGAACCCCCATTAACAGCCAATTGTCAGACACAGATTGATCATGTGCAGATGTAAATGTGAGTCTAGTCAATCCCTATTTTGAGCTGTTGTCAGGCAGTTGGTGGTGTATTGTACCAAATGACAGCAACATAAAGCCCCCTAGCACATTTTCTCGTGGATATCAAATTTTTTGGCTCTAAAACTTATTAGGATGTCAGCTGCATCTCTTTCTCTGTTCCCCACCACTAATGCTAAGGCTGCTAATAATTTCTTTGACTGGCTCTCCACTCTGCAGGTAACAGTTGGTATGAGTGTCAGTTTAAGCATGATGAACCAAGTGACAGGTTAAATGGTGATGATGGATAAAGACACTGACCACTGACACTGTACCGTTCAACAGAAACACAGGGAGGAGTCAAATCAGTGCTGTTGTGTGCAGGTGGGACCTCGCTGTGAGGTAAGTGATGACAACCCAGTGTGCTACTCCTTACCTCATCTCCACCACTTCCTGTCGGCTGTCTTCATACTTCCTCTGCCACTCCAGCACTTCTTTCTCCTTTGACACAATCTGAGGAGGATGACAAAACTGTCATGATCAATATGTTCAACTGACGTATACACAGTGTTTATGACACGGAATAAAAAGAAATTTTAGGGGCACCTCTTCTCGTGCAATTCCCAGAGAATGGTCAAGATCCCTGGGCAGGTGGGGGCTCTCCCCTTCGATGTAGCTGGTGGTGGTGGTCCTCGAGTACAGGGAGTTCTTGGATACAGCACTCTCTACTGGAGATGACACGTCTCTGTGCTGCTTCCAGGTACCAAAGGAGAGGAGGGAGAGGAAGGGCAACATAACCAGTTACAAGTGAGACTGAGCCTACAGATGGGACACCCTCACCCTCGGGCCCACACGCACATTCTCAACAGGATCCCTAAAACTAAACCGCAAGGCAGCATCAAACTATATCAAAATGTTTCACGCAGCAAAATCAGTATGTAAATGAGGCAGGGTAGTGATGTTCCTGAAGACTTGGTCAGCCGCCACATGATTGGATGAAACAGTCTTCATAGCCACAGTATTAGCCAAGTGATTGGCTGATGATGCCCCCAGCTGAGCAGTCATGATCACCTGTTCATCGCAGTAGCTTGAATGTGATTGGGTCCAGGCAAGGCAGAGGGGAAGGAGGGCAGCAGCTGATACAGCAAGGACTGCATCATATACAGGAGAGGGAGGATAGCGTGGCAAACTGGGCAGCATGGGGAACAGATGTTAGTCTCATGTTAAGGCACACAGCACCATACTAGACTGGTCTTACCTGTTGCTGCTAGAACCATTGCCCTATTCTTTTACAAATACAAAGACTATGGTGTGAGGTGAACCTGAAAATTTACAGGATATATCATTAGAAAGAGTTTGACTTTGGATATAGTGCTGAAGTGTACTGAGAGACACAAAAAAAAACTCTACCAACAACAACTCCTCACATAAAACCATCATGCCAAAATGCAAAAACAATCTTCATTCTAGTGCCATTTCTGGTCCCCTAAAACTCTGCTCTGAAAGGGATTTAGTCATCCTTGGGAGAGCCGGATTACAGGAGGATTTGATGAAATAGTGGGGGCTCACAGGGGACAAGGAGATGGAGATCCTCTAATATGTGGAAAAGAGAGTGAAGTATTTGATTTGGCTTGAGCAGTAATTCCATTATACCACTGGAGATAAAGACTGGTAAAGTTCAGGTACCATGGACCTCTTTTGCTTTTAGTCAGGCACTGACTGGGCTTACCCTCCCAGTTTCAGTGAGGTTTGAACAGAAGCTTTAAGCAAATAGCAATTTGTTTAAAGCTCTGTCTTACAGAGACACTCCCAGAGAAGTATCTAGGGGCAAAAATTTTGTTTAATTGCGCTTTGGTGGTGCATATTACTAAACAGATTTGTGATAAACAAAATTATCACAAAATAACCTGAGGGTCTCTGGCCCCTGGGGCAGTTGTCTGCTCAGCCCAAACTGGTGATTCAGCCTTCTACAAAAAGCACCCTTTTCATATCATCTTCCAGATCACGTCTAGAAAACTGCAAACACTTTAGCATCTCTTTCAAGTGCACTATAGACAAAAGTCACACAGAAATGAGGAATCGCTACTTAATATGAACAAAAGATGTACGAATTAAAGAAGTTTGCCAAGTTGAAACAACAATACAAATACTACATCAAACACAAAAACAACTCAGTAGTGGATGTATAAAGACTACAATCAGGACATGAAGTATAACTTAAGAAAACACAACCCATACAAATTTGCTCACAGGGACAAAGTACTGCTATGGTTGGCAGCAAATGTAGGGAGACCTTTAAAAAAGATCTCAGACTCTGTATCCTGGCCTTACGGGGTCTAAAGGAGCTACAATCTACAGTGAAGTCTGTAGGTATTTGGACATGGTTCTTTTGACTCTGTACTCCAGGACTGGAAGGGTGAAGTGCTGAATTTCAGCTTTAATTTTAGGACATCTGTGTAAAATTGGGTCAACAGTGTAGGAATTGTAGCTCTATCATCTGCTACACTGTCCAAGTGGCGGTAGTGTATATTACTACTATGCTGTGATTCCTGCGCTCTTAACCAATATAGATGTGAACTACTTCAATCGCCTTTAAAGCTGATGTCAGCACTTTAACCGCATGAACCAGAAACAGTGAAAAAGGTGTTTATGACCAAATACTTGGACTGCGCTGTAGTCAGATCAAAACATGGACAGGGGTATAATGTTACTCTTACTTTGAATAAAGGTGAACCGTTGATATTCCACCGGCGAGTGCTGGGTTTCTTGAGTCGAGACTGCAAAACGTGTGGGGGACAACAGCATAAGACATAGAGGGGAAGAGGACTGGGAGGTGCCTGTGTTGCTCTTACTTTTATGAGGGTTTTTGCTCTGACCATAAGCTGACCGTTACACCATCATTACGCAAAAACTATTCCTACATCTGGGCATGTGGTGTTTCAACACAAACCTTCCAACCAGCATGGTTCTGAATCAGGCTCCAGCTAAACTGAACACTGACACCTACATGATGTCGTTGTTTGTTAGTGAGTTAGTCTGGGAAAAGGGACCAAATCACAAAACAGGAATGTGACTGGGATTTGGGGTGATGACAGCAAAGCATCAACAAATACATCTGGGTGAGTTATATCCGTATAACTCCTCAGCTGCTGATATTAAATCTAGTGCAAGACATTCCCAGTCACATTCATGCTCATGTAAGCCTGAACAGACAACATGGATGTTGCCCAGCATGCACAGTAAAGGCACGGGACTAACAAGGCACAGCACTCTGTTCCTGACGAGTCAACCTGGAAGAGCTCACTGCAAGTCGGGGATGGGAGCTGGACGCATTAAGCCATGTTAGAGATTTCACATGTGGGGACTGAAGAGGTGGCAGGATTGCGGATGTAGCGGTGCAGCCACCATGTTGATAAGGCCATGGGTTCACAGTCACACTCAGTATGATGTGCTTAGGGAGAGGGATAGGCAGGCTGAGACACACTTATGCACACAAACTACAGTCACACGCATTTGCCTTTACACACACCTGCGATTATGTAATCACTCATTCAAGATGCAGCTTTGCTCACACATACACACAAACTCGCACACACACATACTGCAGGTGCAGGCTGATTCAGCGCAGTACCTGGGGGGTTACAGTAGAGAGGGAGAGGCACTGAGAGATGTTTTTGGCTACCTGCAGAGCCTCTATCCTCAGGGCAGCAAGTACCAGCTCCTCCTGGGCCGCACACATGGGGTTGGGGTGGGGGGGTGTGATGGATTTTTGGGGTGGGGGGTGGGGGGTTGCGGCCCAAGGGTGAGAGAGCAAAGGAAAAACATATAGAAAGTTGAGCACACACACTTGCTGCTGTCTATTTCACACAGTAAGCTTAAAAACTTGGAGGAGGAAAACAAATGGAAATGAATAAGCAGGGTGTAATTAAGATGACACAACGGGAATAATGTTCACATAAAAACACACACCATCACACATCAGGGCTGTAAATGGGCCACCAAAGGCATGACCTACATGTTTTATCAAGAGAGGTCATGTGTGGTCTGTCAACACACCTGTAGTTTTTGGGCGAATGCGGTGGGGTTGGTCTCAGCCAGGTCAGGCTCCAGGTACTGCAGGGGATCGTCACACTCAGACAGCCTGTCTAACATGGGCATGGCCAGGGCAGGAGTGGGGGCCTCCATGGGGCCCTGGCTAGGGGACTACAAGGGCACCAGGAGGAGTAGGCAGAGGGCAGGGAGGAGGGCAGGGGTCAGCATGGCAAAGCAAGCGCTGAGTGTTCATTTGAGTGGCAGCACTGGGAGCTGAATCACTGAGTTCAGGTTGGAAACTTAGTGTGGCGAACTGACTATTTGTCAACAGTGACATGGCTTTAATGAGACTCATCATGACTGATGATGTGCATGTTGAAGGGCCAAGTCATGGCCTATAATAAAAGCATGTGTAGTGTGGAACTCTGTCTCCCCCTTGTGACTAAACAATGACATGGTGTAAATGTTAGAAAATCAAAATTGACAGATTCCCTTCACATGATGGTGACAAGACACAGAAATGAAAATATGTGAATCATTATAAAGGCATTTGGCTCACCTGCTCATCCCTCTCCGTGCTCTGTGTTCGGCTGAGTGACTCACTTTCTCTCTTCCTGCCCTTGTCCCCAGCAGAGCCCTCAGGACCAGGCCGAGAGCTCAGCACTGGCGTCTTCATACCTGCTGTTATCTGGGCCTCCATCTCCTCAAAACTCCTGCAGAGAATGAGAGAAAAAAAGAGGAGGGAGAGGAGGAGAAAGAGGCACATGGCATGTAGTGTACCGTGTTTGATGGATGAGAAAATTAATGAAAAACATTGCTGGAGCTACTGAGCTGCATGCGTTACATAATCGAAATTATTGTGGTTTACACTTAGCAAACTAGATATACTACTAAAGTACTGAAAATTTCATATGCTGTGTGGTCACTGTATAGTGACCGTATATGAAATACTATACTATATGAAAAACATAGTGTAGAGTAGTAGTAGAGTGTGTTGTACCCTGTGCAGGGGGAGCTGGGCTCAGATCCATGTGCACACGTATTTCTGGCTAAGTTGTCAGATACTGAATCCAGCTTCAGGTACAAAGATGGCTTCTTCACTGATGGTGGCTGTGAAACACACCCAAGAGTAAAATATGAATGAATTCTAATTTCACTTTATCTTAAGTGGCCAAAATCACAAATCACATATAAAACATACTGCTATAAATGAAAAAAAAAAAAGTAAAGCAACAGAAACTAGAGAACCAAACAAAATCTCTGAATTATATCAAATCGACTACTCACTGGTGAAGAGGAGCCAATCTTCTCCATGTACTCAATTTCATAGTCTTGTACTGGCACAGAAAGACAAAACAAAAGTTTTAGATGCAGAGTAACAAACAAAGAGACATTTCAGCCACTGTTGAGCTCTGGACTGACGGGACCAGATCCTGGGGCAGGGCTGTTTCATCTCTGACCCAGATGGGTTGAGCCAGACAGCCTCTGGGAAGAGGTGGCTCTTCTGGAGGTCAGAGGGCAGTAGAGTACTGGGCCAGCAGGGTTTTTTTTCACTGCTACAAGAAAATCAATATCGTTGCCACATGAATAAAGAGTAAAGTGGCTGATTGCTGTACATGAGAGGTTATCCAAACATAAGCTTTGAATTTCCTTTCAGCACTACCTGTCTGTGGTATGCTTTGAACTCTGTTAGCATTTGCTTGAAGGGACAAAGAGGGATCCAAGACAGTCAGACAGCAATGCCTCACCTAGAGTCTCAGGAGGAAGATTGTTCTCGTTGACAAAGGATGTGAGATCACATGGCTGAGGGAAGTCTTGTTGGTCAGAGTTCAAATCTGCGTCCACGTCATGCAAGGCTGCCCACTTATGACTGGTGGAGGAGGCCAGCTTCTCCTCGTCTGTGGCGTGATCGTCTTGCGAGTGGAGAGAAGCAGGTTCATCTGGAGGCGTAGGATCCTGTAACAAAAAAAAAGAGGTGGCAGTGACAGAGTCAGAGGGAAGAAGGAGAAACACAGGCAGAACAAAATTGATAGAGTCAAGTGAGAAAGTACAAATATGCGTACACACCTGGGATGGGTCAGACAACGGTGATTTCTTTGGCGACCTCTTCACTCTGAAAGTATTACTGAGAAGTAGACAAATCATCAGTCATTAAGATCCAGAGTCACTGTGTCTTCAGTGCACAACATCCCCTGTCTAACTCCAGGTATGTTGTATTTTCAGCATATGTCAAACATGTCAGTAACGCTAAAATGTGATACTGTTTGGGTACATCTATAAATAACATTAATGCGTTTGCATAAAATGGCTTATTTGTTTGCTTAGAGCACAATACCATATGTGTAACAGCACTACATACTGTAGTATATGTGTGGCTGAAATGACCGAACAGTGAAATGATTGTGAAGAGAGTTTAATCTGTTTAGAAACTAAACACAAAAAAGTGGTGATAAATGAATATTATGTTGTGAATAGTTAACTTTTCACACATACTGACAAATAACACAGCTCCTAGACAGGAATGCATTAAGATTAACTGTTAGTGGCAGGTATTTATTTTTGTTACCTCAGTTCATAGTTTCCATAATTCATGGATTCACGATCACTGTTTAGGTTGAGAAGACCATAGATGGCAATTCACAACAACTTTAGGGATGAATCACCCTTTTTTATCCTGTGAAATAGATTTTAAAGAACTATATAGATCTGATGTATCTGAGCTTGTGCTTACTTTGGTCTGTAAATTTTTGCACCTTGTCACAAATAAACATTTCAAGCAGTGTTTTCTACTATTAGAATCTGTTTAATATGTTTTAGAGACCAAAGACTAGACTAAAGGCAGCAGAACATAAACACATTTCCATGTGTTAAGTTTGCCACCACAGTTTCTTAGTTATTGAACAGCACTACTGTAATGACCTCTATTGGTAGATGGTATCAAGTCTTTTACACTTAGGACTGCACGTGATGTATTACAAAAATGAAATAAAGTTTACATGGGATTGTTTGATAGTGGGTACAAGGGATTGCAATGTTTCTGTTAATAGAAAGAGGGACAACAGGGCAACATGCTGACTGGAAAGGAGCCACATGGAATTATGGGTCAAAAAGGGTGGATGGTTGTGTTGCCCCTGTACTTACAACAAACAACATAGAGAGGACACACCCCTGGACTTCCTGTGACATATGAGAATACACAGACACAGGTGACAGAGAGACAGACAGAGGACACTGGCATAGTAGACAAGTGGACCTCAAACACACAAACTAACCTAAAAATAAAAATCACACTGACACAGATTCAGACATTCCTAAACAAAAATACAATGTCCTGTGAGTGAGTGTGGCCTCTACCATAAATGTATGGTGCTGTGATAATACTATGTGAACTTACGATTTGATAGGAGCTTTCTTCTTCTTGGCAGGTTTGTTCTGATTTTGGTCCTCCAGTTCCCCGATGTTGTCGTTGTCATTTTCATTGTCATAGTCATGGGATGACAGTTCAAAGGAGGCAGAGGCCTTTGGAGGTGAGTTGGCCATCTTATTGGAGGATTTGAAAGGGTCTATGGAGTCATCAAAGTTATTGGGGTCAAAGCTATAAGATGGCCTGGACAGTTTAGGGGAGTTGGCAACTGATTTCTTAGTTTTAAATGGATTGAAATTCGGATCATCCCACTTGTCAGCTTCAAAGTTGTAGGATACTTTAGGAACAAGGATTTCATTTTCGTTGCCATTGTGTGTTGCTGGAGGTTCGTTGTCCAGCTGTTCCGTCTGTGCTGGGGGGGCCTTCTTCAGCCCCAGCTTTGGTTTCCTCAGAGGCATCTTGGCACCGGGTTTCTTGCCCACTTTCTTGGGTGGGGTAGAGGCCTGGTGTGGTGCCTCACTGTTCTCCTCAGAATAGTCAAACTCCAGCCTTACTGACTGACGCTTGGGGATGATGGGTTGCTCTTCAGGGTTGGTGACTGGCTCATCAAGAGGAGCTGGGGGACTGGGTTGACGTGGTTCCACAGCAGGGACTGGAGGACTCTCTGTGGGTGTAACAATGGGGGCGCACACAGGACCTTTACGACTCAGAACAGGGGAGTTGGCAATTTTACTACCTCCAGTCTTGAAAGGGTCAATATTCTCAAAATTATCTGGATCCCATTTGTAGGAGGCACTCGGGGGAATGGGGGATTCGTCTTTATCCGGTGGACTGCCGGGGAGAGGTGTCTCCTCGTGGCACAAGGGTAAGGCAGGGATGACAAGGCTCTCCTCTTGGCTGGTATGACTGGTCTCCTCCGGGAGGGGAGGTGGAGTTTCGACGCGGTTCTTCCTGGGCTTTCGGAGGGTTCCTCCAGGGCTCGGGGTTGCAGATCCTCCGGCTTCCTCCTGAGTCTGGAGAGGGCTGGCAGTTCGAGGCTTTGCCCGCTTCTTGGTCTCTGGGGTGCTGCTGGATGAGGCTGGCCTTGGACTCTCTGGATTGGAGTTCTGTCTGAGAAGAGGTTTCTTCTTCACAGATCCAGAACGAACTTTTCTGGGTCGGTGGAGTGTGCCTGGGGCACTCTCAGTGCCTACACTGAAGGATTCAGAATGTGATCGGAAACCTCCTGTTGTGGATTCGTCCAACAGACCAGAATTGTCTAGTTCTCCTCCCTGGAGACTGAGGGAACGAGTCAGTGTGTGACTGGTTGAATCTGCAGAAAAAAGCTCAATGTTATATGTGCCGCTGGCTGCAATGGGCTTGTTTTCATCAAAAGCGATGCACGGAGAATTGCAAAGTGGATCAGTTGAAGAGAAGTCCGAGGCAGGACCACTGACTGAGGTGTCTGCTACTGCAAAAGACGGAGAGACATATGACATATGAAGAGATTTTATCCAGCTTTTAAAAAGCCAAAATCAAAGCAAAATATAACATCTGAAATGAAATTAAATGAAATGAAAGGAAATTAAATTAAATTAGCTGCTGTGTTGGTGGGCTTGGGTGTGAACAAGAAAGCCTACATGGAGATAAAAGCTGCAGCTGGCTTTAGACAGATCCAATTATAGAGATGAATATGCTATAAATAATTCAGTGAATCTCTCAGTAGGACAGAAAGACATGAAAAATAACCACACGAGAGAGCGAGACTGAACTGATTGGTCAGCCTTTCCTAGATATCCCAAAAGCCCCTGTTTTGTGCAGTGGAGATGCTTGTCTCAGCAAACAAAGCCAGATGTGAAATACTGCTTCATTCCACTAGATGGTGCAACAAGGCTTTGTTTTACCTGCCTTACTGCTCAGATGACAACAGGGAATTATACTGAGCTAAGCACACATCACCGAATACCTACTTCTTACTGTACCTTTGTCATCAGACGTCAGTTGCTTGGCCTGGGGATCTGCAGGAGAAACAGCTTTCACTGGAGTTGTGGATTCAGGGGTCTCAAAGGCTCCATCAGAGTCTGAGCTCCTTTAACAAAAGATAAGGACACACTAAGTCAAGGCTGCTGTGAGTCACACTGACATCACTTGAGCTGTAATGACTCTAGCAACCGCATCAGGACCATTGACACTAAGCTAAACTTTTCTCCACATCATATCACAAGCGACACATTTGTTTCCTCAGGAAGCAGGTCAGATATCATTCACTGGGGCAATTTATTAAGTTAATATGTTCTCATACAGATTCATTGTTGTGTTGGGTATATACAGTAAATCAAGTAGGAACAGCGGAAAGATCTATTTCTTGTAGTGTGCGTTTCTGTTTTCATTTCTAGTGGACTTTATTGGCTCTGCAGTGAGGTGACAGATAACACTACGTCTGAGACACAGAACCCCCACCCCCCCATCTCCGCACACACATCCGACATCCATATACACACACAAGACCATGTCACAGCTATGAAATAGACAGGGGTCGACTGAGAAAAGAAATATCAGGCCACAAATGGAGAAACGACTGATTTTTGCATGACAATAGGCTACAAATAAAAATCACGATGTTATCATCCTAAGCAAGACAGTATTGATTAGTCTTCCTCAGCACCATGCACACACATATATATACTAACGGTAGCAAAGCTTAACACACACCCTGACTACCAAGTTCCATGCTCCATTGATTGGTATATTATCTGATGGTATTGGCCCCAGCATCCCGTCCTGTCTCACCTCTGTCTGACCGGCTCTCCGGCAGCTTTGATCATGCTTTCATGACGTGAGCCCCAGGAGAGACGCCGGAGGAGCCCCAAAGCCGGATCCGAGCCTGGGCTGTCCCCATCTCCTGCCCCTCCCAGCAGTGTGTCCCAGCCCCAGCGAGCCCACTGCAGTGGAGACAGAGCCTGCCACGCACTCACTGCCATGGCTGCCAGAGGGCTATACCTCTCTGTACCAGAATGCTACTGCCTGACACACAGGTAGACGCCCAGCCCCTCTGATGACTCCGATGACTAAGACCACCGGATCCAACCTTTCCTCTGCCTTTCTCTACAGTCTAATAACCAGCTCTCTTTGTTTCCAATCTACAGTCCTTTCCCGTTGCTCTTCTTTGTCATCTGTATCCATATCAGCACGTCTCCATTCCTCCCCAGTTGGAAACGATGTCTCCCACTCTAAATGAGACTGGCTACAGAAGCCCACCGCCTGCATGCTGTATATTCTGGCACTCTCTCTGCCTCGCTCTCTCTCTCTCTCTCAGCCTTGCTCTCTCTACTTTCCTCCCTCCCTCTATCTCTGCCTTGCTTGCTTGAACCACTTGGCTGTATCCACACAGAAGCAAAGGCAGTCTACTGCCCACCAACCAAACCTATTCTGATAAAGCTTGGTCATTAAATTTGCCACCGCTGCATCTGATAAACATTTCCTGTCTCTTCATCTCCACCATTGTGTCCTTTTTATACATAAGTTACACAAGAAGATTGATGCACTTCTTGGTCGATGCAGACACATGTAGATTTTCCTCTACAAATCCAGGTCATTTTCACAGACACACTGAAACCAAAGAAGCACGTCTTTTGATAACTGCTATTACCTGAAAACATATTATTTTGTGCAGGTTCAGGAGATTTCTTCTCCAACAAATCCATGGACATTAACATGAAACAAGCCTTTTACAATGAACATTAAAAAGATTAATGAAAAACGCAATGCCTAGAGGAAACACTGCCATTACTGTAGACCCCCACAGTTTAACGACAACTCCATGGCTATACACTATATTGATCTAGCTAATCTATAGGGATTCACCTCAAGGCATTGCTGAGGTCATTCGGCATCTTGTGGGACTCCTTTGTCACAGACACACACAAAATATGGTTCAAATAAACACACGTACTATAACAGACATGGGGACCTGAAACAGTATCTAGCCACTAACACAGCCAATATGGCCAACAAAAATATCTGAGCTAAGACATTAGTGTTGATGGAGAAGGATGGTTCTAAATATTTCTTTGCTATCATGGTCAATATACTCTCCCTGGGGCCATGTCTTTGCAGAGATGAAGGTTCTTCTAAGCCAACAATATGGCAGGAGTAACATGGTCTACTTTCATGGCAATGTGCTCTACTGATAAATCTAAACACCCGTTAATGACGTCTTTATATAAGTCTGATACTTCCTCAGATCAAAAGCCTTAAAAGCACAAGCTCAAATACTTTCAGGGTGCTGTGATGCGAGATGAGACAGCACATGGCTAAGAAGACAGCCAGAGCTGTAATCTCTCTGAGGGCCCAGTGTGTCCCAGCAGGATAAGACTGGTCTGCCTGGAGATCCATCTGGATCAGTCACTGGGAACCAGGATCAAATTGTCAGATGGTAAGACAGGCAGTGACACAGACTACTCAAAGGACAGCCCCCACATGCAAAGTGTAATAAGCAAAGACCATAAACATCCACCGCACCAAATAAAATATAAAGAAATAAAAGTGCTCAACAAATTCATGTATGAAAAAAGACTTAACTGTAAATAGTTATGATGTCAGGCATACAAATTAGCAGCATTTGTTGAGAATGGATGGAAATAAAACTAAAAACAGTGAAATAATAAGGCAATTAAGGCTCATTTCAGTGCTCAGATGACATGCAACTGCAAACACTGTGTTGCTAGGGTAACTGACGGCTGTCCCCACCTTATGTTCCACTACGATGCATGAAAAAAAAAGGAAAAAAAAAGAAAAACAAACTGGCTGGTTGATGCACACGGTCCAATAAACACACACACACACAACTCACAATCCTTACCAACAAGGATCTGTGAAGTGTATGATTTAATATAGAAGACAAATAAAGGCACACTGCAAATTTATGAGGCAAGGAGCTGCTGCACCAGCGTCATTCTGCTAACATCCCCAGAACTGGTTTAAATAAAAACATTTTTTTGTTTATTCCACACTTCTTATCCTCCAGAATCAATCACCTTTATTCAGTTATGCCACATGCCAGTGGTTTGGAAAGGCAGCTTTCAAAAGGTTAACACACATGAAATCAGACACTAAATGGATCATCGTAATTGAAGGAAGACATGGAACAAATTAATAAGTCGAACAAAAATCAGTCTGCCTTCTGTGTTAATACAGTTGCATCTTAAGCAGCTCTTCTGTTACCCAGTAGGAGACAAAACATAGAAAGAGGGAAAAGCAGCGTGTGGGTGAGCAGTCAGGCTATGGGGGCGAACAGAAACAAAGAGAGCAGGAGTTAATAGCAGCCTCTCACAGGCTGAGATGACTGCCTGGAGACAGAAACTCTGTCTGACGTGTCTCTGCTTCCGAAGCCAAACCCAACCTGTCTAAACAGCTTTCACAGCGCTGGAGGGAGGGCCATCATGGCCAGCCCCAGGGAAAGGAGGAAACTGGGCTACACTGAAATGTAAACCCAACACCGCCTAAGATGTTGGCAAGATCTGTTCTTTGCAAAATAAAAATGCTAAATGTGATGTCACCGCCACAGACTGATAAGGAGGCAACTGTGATTAGATGAGAGCTGACGGGGAAAAAAAGATGAAGAAGGGATGGATGAACGGTGCCTTGGCAGCTGGTCTCCAAGCAGCTGTGTGATTAGCCTCAGTGGATTAGCTGCCGCACTCTCCCTCCATCGTCTCTTGGCTGTAGAAACACCTTTAAACACCCTTCTCTGTCTGGACGCTGATTGTCATGCATCCCTTTCCAGTCCCCTCCTCCTTTACCTTTAAATCCCTCGCTGTCCCTCACCTCCTGTTCAACCTCTACAATTCAACCTCATCTTTTTCATCTTCTCCTCATGCAGTAATCCCTTCCCTGTCAGCTGCTTTGGAGCTTACAATATCAGGTTCATTTGTGATCTGCTGTTAGCAATTTTGGGCATTAAAGAATTTTCTGCCTGTCAGACAAAAAGGGAAAGAGCTTGGTCTGGGATAGGCTTTCATTAGCATAGAGTGGGCTGTGTAATATGCTTTGCATTCATTAATGTCTGCTCACGAGGGTAAATGTCTGTTTTGTTCAGAATTGTGAAAAGAAAGGAGAGAATTATACTGTTTATCACTTCCTCATTACACTGTATACAGTGGATGGTCTGATGAAGCAGAGATGAAGAGACCAACAGAGGGAGCTATTGGGCTTTTATTTATATACCACTGATGAATGAGTGTCTGGATATAAAGTACTACACCATAGTCACTCTACACCCTGTGCAGCACCACAACGACCTATTTTCATTTTACAAGGGTCGCTCAAGTTTCTACACAGATGTTATGCAGTGAGCAGGGAGCAGCTCATAGAGGTTCTTTAATGGGACAAGAGCACAAAGCAGCTCTGTCTTCTGCAAATGATTCTTTAGTCTCAGGAAATGAAATCATATGGAGAATCATTCTGCACTCTCTGCAGGTCATGAAAAAAAGTTGTTGTTTTTTTCATCTCCATCTTGAACTGATGTCACCTCCAATCAGCAAGAAACCTCCCCTCTGGAGTCTGATATCCCTTTGTCCAAGAAATCCACTCAGTCTAGCTCCAAAACAAAGAAGCCACTGACACAGACAAAAGAGTGTCAGACTAAGATAATCTCTACGTGTAATACCTCATCTAGCCTAATCTGAGACTTTGACTGCAAGCAGATGGCACATTAAACAACAAACAACAGGCCAGGTCTGTGACTCGAAGCACCAGCGAAGACATCTATCTCTCCATTTTGCTGAGGAGATCAGATGCTATAGGTTCATTCAAATCACTCCAGGAACGACACAGGAGTCTACCCTGCCCCTGTGATTACAGACAACAAAACAAACTGGCCACATGTTAGGTTTCATAATAAAAGGAGAATGGAAAGAATAAAAATGTCTCTTGAGCGTAAACAGAATTCAGGTCCATTATCCCACACGGAGCTCTGCAGCGCTTTGATGTGTGAATGCTTTATACACTATAAGTGCTTTTGACAGTATTACACAACAGAATGTGTGTGGACTAACTAAAAGCCTTATTAGTAATGGTTGAGATGGTGGGCACGGTGCCTCTGCTCTGCACACCTGTAGGAAAACAGCTACAAACTCAACCTCCCTGCAATGAGAGACTGCTTTGCTGGCATTTTTTCACAGGCATTCAGTCCTCTGAGGTTTGAATTTAGTAAAGCTTTGAGATGAAAAACGACTGTATTATGCTATAAATCATTTATTTCTGCATTACGCACGGCACATACACACGCTGTCATTCCATTTCCCTTTTCACTGCTTCTCCCCAGGTCCCTCTTCGCCCTGTGCAGTAGTGAGTACTGAGATATAAATAAAACACAGAAAAGTGGAGCATTCTCGCACCATCTCTTTCCCTCTCAGACTCTAACCCTCCCTCGCTGTTATCTGCTGATATTCAAAAGTTATCGTCTTCCACCCCCCACACAGCTTGTTCTATTTCAGCACCGTCACCAGCTCCTGCTCCCAGCGCGGCAGTCGCGTCCTCCTTCACACAGAGCAAAACATCACCCCACCAGCCTCCCAGCGGCACCTACTGTACTCATTGCCTAATTGTGGTTCGCACAAGCTGCCCTGAAAGTTATGTTTCATCCATATGCATAGTACTGTAGACGAGGTGCACTGATGCACATGTGCCTGTGCACGTGCTCCAGTTCTCTCATCCATATTTACATCACAAAAACAAACAACAATGATGGCGTGCTCAGTTGGTCGCGTTGGGTTTTGTGGTGTGAAAAATGCAGAATGGAAGAAGAGAAAGCACAAAGGCATCGAAAACTGAGGGAGGTGACACAACACAATGTCTCACAGAGATGTTGGTAAGGCTTAATTTGGCAACAGTAACTGACGTACCCATAATATCACTCACAGGTGACTACATTTTGCATAATAAATCACCCTGCACCGATAATAAACATTTATGTTGCATGGGGGGCCAATTTAGAGCCATGAATAAATACAACACAACATACAACAACAAAGCAGAAGCAAACTGGAGCTGCTCTCCAGACCTTCAGCTTTTAATAAAGTAATTTTCTTCTGCTTCTTAATTTGCTTGATCAGACCTCTGAACATTTCCAGACAGAACACTGAGCAGGAATGCAGGTTAAGTCAAACTCACATGTGTTCTTGAGAGGGACAGGGGGTCTGTC
Source organism: Toxotes lorentzi (assembly GCA_037833715.1). Classification (NCBI taxonomy): domain Eukaryota; kingdom Metazoa; phylum Chordata; class Actinopteri; family Toxotidae; genus Toxotes; species Toxotes lorentzi. The sequence continues at coordinate 15,111,082 of JBBMJY010000003.1, forward strand.
CTTGCTCCATGGACTCGTTGGCTCCCATCCTCAGCTAGCTCTGCCCCCCCTGCCCCCCCTTCCTGCTCCTGCTCTCCAGCCACCCTGCACATCCACCTGCTCCCCCCCCCCCACAAAAGCTCCTTCTCCTTCTCGTTCTGATCCTTGCAGAAGAGGCAGCCTGTGTCGGAGGAGGTGAGCACCGGCTGAGCTCGCTGTGCTGCAGTGCAGAGGATGAGCGAGCCCTGCTTGCATCAGGAGCAAAGCAGTGGATGATTAAGGGCTCCTCACTTTCTGCACAGCATCCCCGATCCTCTGGTCCTCTACAGACTGTGAATATTCCTGCATCTGGGGGTAAAATGATGCAACAGCACGGGGAATAAAATCTCTGAGAGCAAAATGTCAAGAAGAATGGGGTGAAATAATAATCCTGCTTTCTGGTTGTCTTGCATGAGTGTCTGAGGTACCTCCTCTCTGTTTGGTCGCTGATATCGCTGAGCTGTGTTGCTGCTTTCACTGCCTCCTCCCCCCTCTCTCCTCCACTCTCTCCCCTGACATCAGCCTCCTGTGCCTTTAAAAAGACAAGCAGCTTTTCCTCGTCTGCTACCGCGACTATGCAGGGGAGCCAAACAATAGCAGACCCCCTTAAACCAAAACTGATTAACAGGCGTTTTTCTCTTGCACTCTGTCAGATCCTTCTTCCTCCCATCCACAGTAAGCGTACCTCTCGACTTTGCCTTTGTCCTGCCAGGATCCCCCTCTCTTACTCTGTGTATTGCACAGTGAAAATGTCATTTTTATGCTTCCTTTCCCCACAATGGAAGCTTCCAGCACTCAGCGTGGCCAACCATAGAGTTGCCTGAGGTAAACAATAGACTCTGAAGAAGCTAGTGTCTATGATTCCGCTCTGACCCTATTATATTCACTTTCATTCAAGCCATTCAGACAGTAACTCTGTACAAGTCCACACTAACAAAACAGTCGTTACTAGAAAAAAAATAGATACAAAAAAATGTTAAATATTATACTATATGCTGTAAGATATTTTTTTCCAGCAAGAAGGTAAAAAAACAAAAACAAAATCCCATTGTCACATTCTTCCTGTCATTTCAGCATCTATATTTCTAAATGAAAAATGTCTTTCTGTCAGTAGTCTGGGCTGGGGATGTATTTTACTGGCACTCTCAAAAAAACATGAATTGCATCAAAGACCGGAAGAGCAATAATGATATTCTGTCAAGCTGTGTCTTCCAATCTCTGTACCCACCACTCCCCCCCCATACCACCGCTTTTTTTTTTTTTTTTAATCTGTGTGTAACGTGCGCAGAGAATGTGTCCTGTGGGATGGAAATAAGAGCAGGAACAGGTTCTACAAATTTCCCATTGATTGTCAAGGAACAATGGGAAAGAGACTCGCAGGAAATATGAGAAGAATAAATATATTGTACACTAATGGGAAAGTGAGGAAATGAGGGCTCACTACAATAGACACTCCAGCCTGCAGCAATTGTAGTCGCCCAAACTTAGTGTGTGCAGGGTTCAGGTGTCGCACCTCTGCCTAAAAGGATTAAAAAGACAGAATGAAATGTAGTTCCACTGCACAACGTAAAACACAAAATCCAGTGTTCAAGTGCAGCCCAACACCACATTTCAAAAGGGGGAGTGTTTGCATGTACACATGAAGTCCATTAACTGATGTTCACAAAGAATATCGATGTGATTTTAGTCTCGGATGGGCCTAGTGGTCGATGTTTCACTGCCTGAGGGGACAAGTAAAAATGCTGCCCACTCAAACTCCCAACACAGACCCCTGCTAAAGCAGACTGTATTGATTGCTATTGCCATCCAGACCCCCACACCAGTTCAAAGATGTATCTAGGGCAGCAAAGCAATTTCAGTATGAACATGCGTGTGAAGCACCAGTTCCTATTCTATTGAATGACCAACATAAACATCCTCTCTTTGTTGCTGCTTTAAGAGTTTGGCCTTGCTCTGCTGTTTCAACTCTAGACTGAAGAAAATGAAGAAATAAAAAATTCAGTGAACACAAGCACTGGAAGATGTGGCCTTGACAGTTTTTTCTGAAAGATTCATAACGGTGCTCAAGAGGAATCAGGGTCACTACGATGTACATACATGTAGCCCGCAAGACTCAAATTATTTAAGAACACAGCAGTAGAAAACATATAACTTTACTGTGCCAGTGAAATGGGTTTTAGTTGTGCTAAACAAACCTAAAATAGAAACAACAGGGAGGAAATACCCAATAAGCAGAATGCAGAACACACAACAAAGCAGCTCTACAAGTGACAAGCAGTTCAAAGACATGTTTTGGAGAATCCTGGGTTTAGATATAGCTGATTGCCAATCTGCTCCTCTTATCGTCCTGCTGAACAGCTGCTGATCAGGCAGGGTAAGAGCCTGGAGCTTTGTTTTCCATTTGCCAAGAAAAAGCAGCATTGCTCCTAAACAATCACTAATGGGACTAATTTCCTGGGGCAGTGTCCGCAAAATATCTACTCTCAGACTTAGTCCATGATATATCTTCTTTTATAACACATTTTGAGATTCAGGGGTATTATCAATGAAAATGATAAAGGAAATAAGAGGAATAATCATGGCACTTCAGTGGGAAACACCAGCTTAGATAGACATCAACCCATTATCTAAGCTGCAGATGTATGTTGTGGCCACATAAGATAATGGGGAGAACACATTTGTCACAAATACAGGTAAGCTGTTAAAATATCGTACCTTGTAGTGCTTTATATCTGGCTCCCCCTACAGTCTCAAATAGAAGAAAGAGAGTGCTCTGAGCATAATTACAAATTAAGGAGACATGGGAGGAGCTGATATGGTTTGAGGGTTTTCATGGGAATCCAGAAAGACAAAAGAGCAGAGGCACTCTTCACTGTTTAGCTGTCAGGGAGTGTCTTAAAGACAGAAAGCATGTGTGAAAAATGTGTGGGAGACACTGATGGATTCATTTTGAATGATTTATTTAAAAACAGCAGCTTTGGTTTTTTTCTGCCATGGGAGGATTTAATAATTACTCACGCAACTCTCAATGAATCATTCAGGAAAAAGCACATAAAGCATGTTTGTTAATGGATGACTAACTTCTTCACCATGTGATAATCACATGAAGGTGAAGGAGGCCAGTTTTCAGTTGGATGAGTTTGTGATGAAGTGCCTTTGAGCAAGATAATGGGTATCTAGCAGCTTCAAGGAAGTTGCTTAATCCCAGCAGGGACTGATTTATCATCACTTTATTAACAGTAAAGATTAGTATTGTCTGCAGTGCATATGACCTTCATACTCAAACTAATGTACTGTATTAAAAACATAGTTTTTACCCACATGTCTTTTGGTATAGTTGTGTCTGTGTCTGCAGGCAAACAAGACAATCTGTGACATCCAATCAGAATATTCAGTCCATGTTACTGTGTTGGTCCTCCACTCCTCTCCCCTGCTATCTAACAGTCTTCTCAGATATCATAAATAATATAACAAGACTGTGCTTGCCAAGCCCTCTCAAAATTCTGGGCTTCCCTGTGTAAAGGAGGCAAAAAAGCAAAACAGCATGAAATCTTAAACAAATATGTATAATTTTACATAGAAAACAATACAGTGCAACACATAGTATTTTCCAATTCAACACTGATGTATAGTGAGATACATTAGAGCTGGTGTGTCTCTGTGTTCATTCATGTATGCACCAGGTGACTGCAGCATTCAGACAGCAGAGTGCAGACACAGACTGGCAGTAAAACACCAACACCGGACCCTGCAAAGGGAAAACACCCTCTGCTGGTTGCACATAACACTGCACTGTGAAAGCGGCTGAGTCATTCCCTCCTATATAACAAAGTCTGTGAAATAAATTGCAAAGCCAAAAAGCACTGCAGAGGAATGTTTAGTATCGTACGTGGGTTGACTGTGCTGATAGCAAAATAATGAGGAGCATTTAAATGTAATCAGCATCACTGTTCTGAATGATAATCATTGTGTTTGGGGCTGAAACAGTGGCCATGTGCTCAATGGAGTGCTCTAATGTGTCAGGTGGTTATGATAGAGCAGACTGAAACACTTGAGAAACAGTGTGGTGTGTAAGTGCTCTACTCTCTCCTGTAAAAGATCCACATAAACATTTGACCCCTATGCTTTTGCTATATCCACCATTAACAAGCCACAATTACACAGTTTGCATTCGAGTTTCCATGACCACTAAGTTCATGCATTAGCAAATCCTGTTTCCTCTAATTTCATGTGGTAGACATACATAGCAATCCCAATCTGTAATTTTGTGAGTGGGGTAACAGGAAAGGCTGCTGAGGCGGTTGCTCTGGATTTCACTGTGACAATAATTCTGCATGTGATATACTGTGAGAATTATATTTCACAATTCCTTATTAGGAATTATTTGACATTCAAAGAAATATGTTTATTCATCTCCTTGTGGAGAGCGCACCCTTCATATTTCATGTCAAATATGAAGGGTGCAGGGTGACGAGAAGCAGGAATATAGAGTTTATTACCTTTAGACACAGCCATTCTAGCTGATACCCCCTATTTCCAGTGTTTATGCTAAGCTAAACTAACCACCTGTCTGACCCAGCTACATATTTACCATATACATGAGATTGGTATCAATCTTCTCATGTAATTCTAAACAGGAAACAGAATGAGCACATTTACCAAACTGCTCTTTGAAAAGTTAGAACAAGGAAACAGTGTGGATGACTACATAGTTTCTCCGTCTGTTCAGGAGTTCTGGTAATCAACATGTACAAGATAATTCAGTGTGCCAGATGTCGATTTAATGCTGTAATTTGACTTGAACTGGGGTTGAAAGGATAAGAACATGGCTACTTTTCATCAAGGAGGCTAAAAGGACTAATGTCAGTCCTGGACAAATCTACTGTATGGTCTTAAAAATGAAGCAGAGCAGAGGCACGCAAGAAAACACACTCACACACATTCGCACCACATTTTTTTTTTACATAAAAATGGTGAACACTTCACTCTGCAATGGGAAATGAACTAACAAACAGGTTCAGGAACAGTGACAGTCAGGCAGAGTTTATATTCATACCTTAAGAGGGGGTGGCAGGGAGCAGAAGTTGGACAGGGGTCCTCACTTTGGTAAGCAGAAGGTGCAGGAGGGGAGGCAGGGGCTGGAGGAGGAGGAGGAAGGTGGGGGGATGGAGGTGGGGTTGGTAGAACTTCAGGTGTGTGCCTCTCTGGGGGTGTGGGAGGAGGAGTGGGGAACTCTGTACTGCCGTGGAGGTCAGGAGGGGGGCCAGGCAGGAAGTGATGTACAGTAGCAGGAGGCAGGGGAGAGGCAGGGGGACGGTCACCTCTCTCTGCTTGCTCAGTAAGGTAGGGCCTGCAAGGGAGGTAATGCAAAACATCAACATACAGACTGAAACAGGGCAGCCAAGTATGGCGATTTGGAAAGCCCTCTGAGGACACACTCCATTTCCCTCAATACAAACAAACCGTGAAGGAAACTTACCTCAAATCAGAGAAAGATGGAGCTCTCTGCTCTGTGCCTAAACCTAGTAGTGACTTGAAAAATAAAATGCTCACTTCCACCATCCTAAGAACGCTTTGTCGTTTAAATTACATGAAACTGAGAATGTAACTCCACTCATCAGTGCCCTTACATGACAGTCCATGTTTCCCTTGCATGCTCTATTTGCCCTCTGCAGTGAAGTAGCCTGTCTAAGGGTGTCTGGCACTGTCATCATTGGCCACCTGGTGGAGTGGATTTGGCCCCAATCCAGGCCAGTCTTATCAGGATCGGTAGGCTCTCTAATCTGACAGGCAATGCGATGGACGCCCATGCAGCTGTTCCCCACTTGGGGCATGCCTCCTGTTTAGTTCTAAAAATACCCCAGCAGCCTCTTCTGCAGAATGGAGCTTCAACAATACCTCCATCAACTAAAGCACATTTACAGTACTCAAGAATCAAGTCAACTGTCTGCTGAGCTGCACTTTCCAAACGACTCTTCCAGCTCATTTCAGACTGAAACTGAGCTCTGTTATTCTCCACTTCTCTCTCCAGAAACGTCAGAACTTAATAACATTTAATGAGGGCGTGTGCTTGTCTTGAGGGCGTTACAACTTACAGTTTACATCTAACACACGTCTGGTTCCTATCATTCCATTATAAAAACACAGAATTTATAATTGATGCAGGATGGTTGCATGAAGAGGAAACATTCTACAATGCCATATGTGAATTTTTATTTGGTCCCATTCCTCTCATTACAAATCCTCAATGAGGGAGTTAAACCAGCAGGCCAAAGCTATACATATGTCAGCATCTGTGGCCAACTTGGCACATGCAACCTGGAAATAGAAACAACCAAGTCACAGCACAGTCTGAGCAAACTGTTATACGACTCACTGCTGCCTCCAAAGATGGACAAAAACAAGTTAACAATTGGTAGAAAATAAGATTACCCTGGACACTGAGGAAGTGTAGAGTATTAACTGGTTCAGTGGCTTTTAAGTGGAGATAATGTCAGCTGACCCACTCAGGTTAAAAGCTCGAGCTTTCAAACTTGCTTCCAGATTTGATGTGTATGCACCAGCAGGGGCTTTATTATTACCATGACAGGATGTATGCAAGTCAGAGTGAGCACATGTGCTCTTTTTCAGCACCACACCTCTTCACAGAGTTTTACTGTTGGAATTAACACCTGGAGGCTGTCCAGTGCCTTTTTTTTTTTTTTACTGTTGGTAATTCAGCAGTGTGTAGGGCATTACTGAAGGGCACCTCATGAGCAGAGAGCAAATCCAGATTTTACAAGACCAGTCCAGAGATACACAATAGAAACTTTCTTCCAGATAACAAACCTGATTCCCAAACCTCCACTTGATGATTAAGGATTAAGTAAACAAAAGTGACTTTGCCTAAACTCTATTCAAACCATACATATGTCCACTTAGTGTAATCTCCAGGAAACAGCTGGATGCAAAAGTCAGAAAGTTCAGGCACAGTGTTAAATGTTCAGCAGAGTTGTAAATAAAACCAGCTGAAGGTACAGAGAAAAGTGTTTTTTTATAAATGCTGCAATGATGCGAGGACCATTTCTGTCTTGCAGCCAGCCGCTCGCTAATACTGTCCTGACACACTCTCTCTCACACACACACACACACACACACACACACACACACACACACACACACACACTGTAAATGTGCCACACATTCAGGAACACACTGTATATACTACAAACACAGACATCATAAATAATCCCTTTAATTTGTTTCTGCCACTACTGAGATCAGATTATTATTTAAAGGCAGTCTAGTGTGGCTGAATAAATGACAAACATGAGATTATCCCGTTCACATGTGCCAGCAACGGCATATGAAACTACAATTACCATGGCAACCAGTCTATTTACAGTACAATGTGGGCTATAGCACGTCCTACTTCATTTTTACTCTGAAAATATGGATGTGAGATATCCTACATACCAAGCTGAAGAGTCACAGTCACTCCCATATGGCTTTATAAGTATTTTTTTTTTATTAAAACTAGCTGTGTAACATTTTCAAAGAAATATTTTTCATGGCACGTTTATGCCACATGTCTCACAGCAAGTTAGTAAGTGGTCCTTTACATTTCCTGCTAGGTCCAAAAACATTTATTAATTCACGTCTTCATTTTAAAAGTCACTCAAGGACAGAAGTTAAACATTAGTTTTACAGCTACTGAGGAAAGTTCTCGCTAACAATCAGATAGGGGCAGGGAGAACAACATGCTCTAACCTGTTACATGTTTTTTTGTTTGTTTTTTACAGTACACTGTTAATTTCGCAACTTTGCTCCTTCTTTTCCGCCTTCTGTCCCCTCGTCTTTCCATTCATCCCTCCCCTCCTCCCATCTGGTGAGGTCAGCGCAGGCAAAGTGTAATTAACGCTAGTTACCTACAGACCATCTGCTGCATCCACCTGGAGGGAGTTAGACGCAAACACCTACTGTAGACACACACAGAAAAAATTAGGGCAGCTACTTTTTGCCAACTCACCCAGATTTCAGCCACGGAGGAATCCATCTCACAACTTCAGAGGTAACTACAATCAGTGATGGAAATGACTTCTGCTGAGCGCCTGCTGCACTCCACAACACCAGACTGTGCGTCCCAGTCCTTCTCTCCTCTGTCTGTGACTCTGACTGACTCTGTAAAACTCACGCCGCAGCACATGCTCAAGTCTTTCTCTGAACTCTGGCTTTTGTTCCACTCTGTCTGGTCTGTGCAAATGACTTCAGTGGGGCTGAGTGCCTGCCCAAATTCCTCCCACTACAGGCTTCAGTTCACAAAGCCGCACAGACTGAGCAGGACTGACAGCTAGGACAGCCTCTGGGGGCGGGGGGAAATCCACATGTACACTTACACACACATCACTGACCATGTAGTCACATTTCTGTCTCTGCCACACATATGCAAGTGTAACTTTATCTATTGATGAAACCTATAGTGCAAATAGCACTGTCACTCCTCCTCTCTCCTACTCTGAACAAACCTTTATGTCCACAACAGCAGTGATGGGTCAAGTGTTGTGACTGACAGGCAGCAAGTGCTACTGTGGCATGTGGGATGGCTCCTGGGCATGCAGCAAACGGCAGCAGAGAGTCAGGAGAGGCTTACAGTACAACACATCCTTAGATGCACAATAAAAACTCCAGTGACACATGAAGGTGTATTCAGTAAAAGAACAACATTCATGGAAAGTTAAGTCTTGCTAGAGCTGTTAAAACGCTTAAATAAATACTGAGTGCCCACATGGAGGTCGAATGGAACGACACACTGGTTTGCTATGTGTATTTAACTTCATCAGGAGTTTTAACAACACAAAGAGTTCACTGGCATTACATCGACGGGTACAAATCTGTGAGACTCCCTCTCATTTGTCCAATCAGGCACCGTTAAACCCCTGCAGACAGCAACAACCTACCAGGCGCCCTCGAGGTGTCTGAAAGTCAAACAAAGCCACTAAGGGGACTCCCTAAGCGCACGGAAATCCATTTGAAATAAGCGTCAGGCGGTGCAGTGTGTGCACTGCTGGGCTGTAAAGCACTTGCCCCCCCCCGAGATACCCCCTTTTACAAATAAGTTAGCTGCAATAAAAAACCTCTGATGGATCACTGTAATGGAAATGTTATGATATTTTTAAGGAAACTATCAGGTCTCAAAGGTCATATACAAATCATTCCAATGTCTGGTTTCCTGTTGGAAAACCAATCGACCACAAAATTACCAGTTTCCCTGTAAACCCGCTGTTCTTAATGGTAAAAGGGTATAATCCTTATACTTTAGTTGATTGAGGATTAAAAGGACACGTTATGTTTTAATCTGGACCCTGACTGAGCTCTGAGAGACAACAGACCCTTGGCAGCAGCCTTACAGGGAAACATTACTTTATTCAAAAAGGTAAAGTAGGTTTACACTGGAAACTGTAGATATTAATTTATAACCTTGGCCATAAGACAGGAGGTACATTAATACATAAATGTGGTAGAATGATGAGTGGAAGTTGGTGTTTGTTTGCTGTTGACATTATTTCCCAGATCATAATCAAGGAAAAAAAAAATTTGGATGTAAAGATCAACCAATTTCACTGTCAAAACACACATTTTTCATGAGACGGATTATGTAAAAATTAAATCTTATGTTAAACAAAGACACTCACCTGCTGTCCTGAAGGTCCTCAGCAGGATCCTGAACTGTTTCAGTCACTGCAGTTTCCGCAGCTGGCCCTTTAAATGGCTCCTCAGGTGGGATCTCTACAGGTTTTTCCACCAGATCCTCTGGCACCTCACTGATCAGCTTCTTCTCTGGTTCTGGGGGCTCTGTTGTCACCTTTGTAGGTTCAGGTTCTTCATTTTTCGTTGGTTCTGGGAGCTCCTCTGTGCTTTTTTCTGGCTCCTCTACTGTTTTTGGAGAAGTTACTGGCTCCCCTTTGGGCTCTGGAAGTTTTTCTGGAGGCTCCTCTTCTTTCTTGGTTGGTTCTGAAAGCTCTGCTTTTGTGCTCTGTGTGTCAGAAAGCTCTACTGTCTGCTGTGTTGGTTCTGGGAGCTCTTCTGACTTCTTTAAAGGTTCAGGAAGATCCACTGGCCTTGTCCCAAGATTTGGAGGTGGGGTCTCTGCTGTCTTCTCTGCTGTCTCCTCTGCTGCCTGCTGCGGTGGTGGGACCTCCTCCTGTCTCAGAGAAGCAGCTATCTCCTCAGTTGGAGTAAGAAACTCTAGCTGAGGAGACTCCAGAGATGGGAGGACTCTGGAAAAACAATACAAGAGAAGAGGGGGTTGGGGGATTTGCTGTTTCGTTTACAGCATATGCACAAGGAATGACTGGCAAAAGACAAATGTGTGAGTTTGTGTGGCTGTGGGATCTTGTGTTCCAACAAAAATGTGTGTGTGCGCACATACTGTAGGTATGTGTGTGTTGTTGTTGCATTGTGTTGAGCAGTGTGTTTGTGCGAGAAAAGGCTCATTCTTGCCCTGGAGAGCAGGGACGATGTCACAGCTGATGTCATCCTTTGAATATAAAGGGCTGCATTACTTCCATTAGACTTCAACAGGCACAGTCATCTGACCCGAGCTCCAGTCAATACAAAGTGCAGCTCTGTGTTTACCTCCTCATTTATATTCATTGTCTCGCTGTTTTCTGTAATATCACTCCAATCGAGTCATGAACATGGTGTTACTGGAATGCTAAGTTGAAAAAAAGGAAAAAAAAAACCGGCAGAAAACCATGAATACTAAACAACTCTAAACAGTCTGAACATCACAGATTTACAACCCATGGAAAAATATAAATGAAAATTAAAATATTCATCTTCCAAATTCGTTTTTTGTTTCTGACTGTTGTGGCTGACGACACAAAACCAAAACAGGCTACACAAGTGCCTTCATCTGTGTGATGTACTTGAGCAGATGATATGTGACAGCGAGCTAACATGCTACTTTGTGAAACACACTAAGGAGAGGGGGAGGGAGTCCATGATGGCCTCCAATGACATATTTCATACACATAGAAGCAAGGCATTTATCTGCCATGAACATAGTTTTACCACTGAGAAGTCACGCGTGTGTGTGTGCTTGTCTGATCTCCAACTATTAAAGCATTTCGCTCATATAAGAACTTCAAACACATGCTCTTGTGTTTACCTTGAGGTCTCCACTGTTTTCACTTGTTCACTCTGAGAAAGGGATGCAGCTTCTTTCAGAGCTTTTATCCAGTTTGTGTCTGGTTCTTGCTCTGCCTGGATCTTGTTCTCTGACACATCAGCAGCCTCTGTGTTCACAGTGTGTTGTTCAGCACGAGAGACACGGGCAGGAGCTTCATCAAGTGGTTTCCCTTCACACTGAGAAGCAGCATCAATGGGGTTTACTGCAATAACATCTAGAGGCTTTGACACTTCATCATGTGGCTGTTCTAGCTGGTTAGGGGTTGAGAGATCAAGCGATGCAAAATCTTCTGGGCACTTTGACGAAACCACTGATGGAACTGTGATAACATCAGGAGCTGTTTTATCTGGTGTATCACTGTGATTTTCTGTTGCCTTAAAGAGAACAGTGCTTCCCTCAGAATGACAAACAGTAGTCTCGGCGCTGCTGTATGACCCCCCACTTTCACAGAGGACTGAAGCGTTAACTGACCCTGAGCCGTTGTCTTTATAAGTCAGAGTTTGATTTACGACCCCCTGTCTTTCAGTTGCTTCACTGTGTGTCACTTTTATCTCACTTTGTCCCTTCCCCTGGCTGCTGGCTTTCTCTTTGTCCAAAGCTGTTTTCACTTCCCTTGTGATCGCCTCTACATCAGAGCCTTTTATGGCTGTTTGTACTACTGGGCTGCTTTGTGTGGCTGAGGTTTTATTGGAGGTCTGTAGCTGAAGAGTCTTGCACACTGTATCCTGAATTTCACACTCCTCAGTCTCGCTGCTGTTGCTTTTCTCTGCCGTGGCAGCACTAAAATCCTTTTCCACAGTTTCTGGTTGGCCAACAGGATCTGGCAGGGCACTGAATATTTTTGTATGAATTTCTTCAGCCTGGTTTGCGCTTGGAATAATTTCTGTATGAATGTCTTGGCTATCTGTGCTGACCTTTGATGTAGCAGAAATTCGGAAAGGTGAAGTCTCATGTTCCTGTGATGCAGACTCAACAGATATCGCAGTGTTTGTTGAGGTCTCAGGTTTTACAGGTTGGTCTTGGCATGCAGCTGATAGATTTACTTTTTGTTGACCTTTACCTCCCATATCACTCACACGGCCAGAGCCTGGCATTAAATCTGCATCTGAACCAACTACCCCTAACCCAGGGCTTTTATTCTTATCCATCACCTGTCTTGTCTCACCTACATGAGAGCAAGTTGTAACAACCACTGTGTCAGCTGAGGCATTTCGCTCAGCAGCCCTTCCACTCTCATTTATATCACTGCCAAATTGAGATGACACATAAACCCTGTCAACCCCTTTTACAGCTTGTGCTCCCTCTCCTTCTCCTTTCGCTAGATCTATCACTCGTTCATTGCCACTGCTGTCATCGCGTGTCAACTCATCCCTGCTTCCTGCGTGACACAAACCCCCAACAGAGCCGCCTCTTTCTTCCTCTACCCCTTTTACCCCTGGAACCAGTGCTTGGGCCTGCGTGACTTGACTGTTAGTCTTTTCTACCCCTTCTGGACAGCCACCTGACAATTCCTCTGTGGGACGTCTGGATCCCAGACGCTGCTGCTGTTGCTCCTGTTGCTGAGCAAAACAGTTTGGATCTGGAGCGGACAGTGATGGGCCAAGAGCTGCACTAGAATCTGGTGCCGCGACTCTGTCAGAGCTGCGTTCCAGTGTTGCTGTCGGAGTTTGGCGCAAACTCTGATCATAAACAGTCTGAGGTTCACTACCAGACTCTACCTCAGCGCTCAGCATGTCCTCAGATGACCCTGCAGCTTTGTCAGGGGATAAGGGAGAAGTCTCTGTCTCACTTTTAGACGCAGTCCCACTCTCCTTTTCTCCTTCCTCCTTTATATTCCTTATTGGTGATTCACTCTTTTGTACTTCAGGTTTATGTTGTGGCTGCATGTCTCCAATTTCCCCTACAGCCTCTTTATCTGGCTCATTACTCTGTTGTGGTGTTGGGCCTGTCTTTCCTGTCTGCAGCTCGCTGCTGATTGCTGTTTCCTTTTGATTATCCATTGTTGCTTCTCCAGCTTGTTTCTTGTCCTCTTCAAACAGCTTGGAGGTCTGGGCTCCCATTTTGTTTTTCTCTTTCATATTGTCTTTTTTAATTTCATCATGAGCCTCGTCGGTAGGCAGGTCAGAGCTGAGTGGGCAGCTAACATTTACGAGGCCATCCCTAATGGATGCTTCAAAAATAACAGGTTTAATGGCAATAGAGTCTGGCTCAATTTGAGACAGAGAAATTACATTATCAGATTCATCCTTTGCCAGTGCACCGCCTGCACCAGGAGGCTGAACTGGAGGAGACAGATTTTCCTCTTGTGAAAATGGAATATTTATATTATTCATCGCAGAATCCTCAAGCTCAATGACAGACTCCGTAGCATAATTTCTATCCTCCAGTTTTGGATGAATCTCATCTGCTTTGACAGCAACAGCAACGTGCTCTAGATCATGTGCTAAGGACTTTTGTGTCATTTCCCTGCTCTTGTTGCCTTCCACCTCTCCGGAGACATTGGTACTGTCACCATCAGTACTGCGCTTATCTGTATGCTCAGGAAGAGAAATATCACAGTCAGTAATGAACTCCAGATGACTCAACATTGGGCCAGGAGGCCGCAGTACAAAAGTAGGATTACTGGCACATTGCTCGATAACAGGAATTGACTGGTCAGAGGCTGTCAATGATTCATCCTTTGTCAGATCAGCAGAGTGAATTGTGAACTCGGGCCCTTCGCTAGTTTTCATGGAATCCATGGTAACTGATCCACAAGGAGGTGTTTGATCTAATTGGGTGGAAAGCTGATGACTGGGCTCAATAGGCTTTGTCTGAAGAGAGGTTGTGCAGGTCAAGGTGACAGCTTCAGGTTTTGGACTCGGGTCAAGGTCAGCAGTGAGCTGCCCAACAGGAAACTCGGTGGAGACATCACTTACAAGCTTGCAGGTAACATCATCAGCTGGAAGCACAGAAGGTGAAGAGGGAAGATCTTGTTTCTCTTCTTTTTCTTCAAGACTGACAGTAGCATCACTTATTAAAGGTGATTGCTGAGGTTGGCCAGGCTTGACTGAGCCTGTAGATTCAGCATGCAACTTATTTAGCTCTTTCTTCTTTGACAAACACAGATTTACAGGAGCCTTCATTGTTTCTTCCTCTTCTTGCATTACCACCTTTGCTGACATCTGTTCAACTGTCACATGATCAGTCTCAGAGATGGCACTTCTGGATATTTGTAAAAGATCAAAACATTCCTCATTACCAGGCTGATTCTTCTCTGTAGGACACGGAAGCTGTTTTGTGCAGGCCTCTGTCACCGAAAAATCTGCAGTTTTTGTAACCAAGTTGTTGTTACCTGACTGATCTATGACAATGTTCTCGGTATCTTTAGTCTCCAAATCTCCTTTATCCAACTGGACATCTTCCTGTGGCTTTGGAAAGTCAGCTGAGCTCTGTATTGCTGGTTCATCCTTGGTAGGAGCTGCATTCGTGAAGATTTCTGGCTTCTTCAAGCTGAGGAAGTCTGGGAAGATGTAGCTGGCCTCAACAACAGGATGATGCAAACTCTCGTGTACGGTCAGTGGAGGCAAAGAGGCGCAGTCCAACGCCGGCACCGACATGTTCCTGAGATCCACAGAGGAACTGTCCTCTTGTTTCACAGTGTCTGCAAAGTGAACTCTATTGTTGCCTCCACTGCTGCCACGTACATACACACCCACTCCAGCCATAGCAGGGCTACCACTATTGCTCTGGGCCTGGGTTTGGACTTGGGACTCAGCTGCACTTTCGGTTGTCCTGGCTTCTGTTGTGCTACTTTCAGGTTGGACCTGTTGATTGTTGCTGTCTTGTCGCTCGACTGGGATTTGTTGTGAAGCAGCCACAGGCTGAGGTTTGATTAATGGCAGCAAGACTTGGCCGTAGTTTCTCTCTGACTCTGTGACGGATGGCTCCTCACAAGTGTGTCCCAAAGACAGGGCTTCCTCTGAAATCAAATTCTGTGTGAGACCAGCCCTTACCCCTCCGTTTGTATTGCTTGAGCTCTGCTCAGGGTGAGTGGGGAGAGTAGAAATTGCTGCGCCATGCTGCTCCTGGCAGGGGTGAGAGAGACGGTCCTGTTCGGTGCAGATGCTCTCAGTGATGGTAGCAATCGCTTCACTCCAGCTCTGTGACTTCAGCTGTGACTCGGCAACATCGGTGGGCGGACACGTCTCGGCCTCAGCTGATGACACCCCACTAGCAGAGCCTTCTGGCTGGCTGAATGAACTGTGCTCTCTAGCCAGCCTGCCTTTCTCTTCCACCTCCTCTCTTCCTCCTCCTCCTCCTCCTGCTCCTCCTCCTCCTCCTTCTCCTGCTCCCTCCAATCCCAGAGCACTGTGAGCCTGACAATCAGGAGCAGAGAGTAGCCCAAGGGGAGAAGTATTGATATAAGCTTCTAACCGGAGTGGCTCCTTTTCTCTGTCTCCCTCTTCAGCTGGTGAGATCTCTGCGTCTGCACTGTGAACGCTTGTCTCTCTCTGTCCCTTCATTTCAGCCTCAGCCGAGTTGTGTGGCATTTTGCTGCTGCAGCTTTTCTCAGATGCAGCCTGTCCCTCTTTGGCTGAGAATGCAAGTGAGCATTTTCCCTGTGAACAGATTAATGAAAGCTGAGGAAGGGTGTCCAGGAGTCCCTCTCTCTCTCCGTCTGCAGAGCTGAGGCACTTTTCTATCCCTCCCAAATCCTTCTCTCCTACTGCTTCCTCGCTCTCTGCAATTGCTACAGTAGCTACTCTCTCCAGTGAATCACGCCTCACGCTTTCTCCCTCTCCGTTGCTTTCTATCACTTCTGGCATCGTGGGTGTTGTCAGTGGCAACGCAGCAACTACCACTAAAGCCTCTTCAAGGGCACTCTCCACGCAACTCTCTCCCACACAAGTTTGGCTGTTGGTGAGTGGGCTCCAATTCTCCTGTGTGAGTATCGCTGCTGCTGTGGTAACTATAGCCTCCTGTGTTTGTGCATCTGATCTCTTATCAGCAGAAGCAAATGGATTGATAACTGTAGTTTGGACACATGTCAAGGGTGTATTTTGGTTGTCGATGACGCCTCTGGTTGCATGCTGCCTCTGCTGCGGGCTCTTGTCTGAGCTCTGATTCATGCCACATGGGGCATCCATATGGTTGCAGTTATCTGACTGATGAGGCCTCTGTGTGGGACCCTGGCTGGTCGCAGGTGAACAGGCAGAGTCAGTAAGATGATCCTGCCTGCCATGAGACGATGATAGTGGGAGGCTGGAGCTGGGCTTTCCCGCGGGACTCAGCTGTTGTTTGTAATCAAACCCATTATCAGCCTGTTCCCCACAAATCACAGTCTGAGTGTCTGCCTGTGACACTGATTGCACATTTGCCTCTGAATCTGCGTGAATGCCCGCATCTACGAGTGACTCAGCCTGTAAATCATTTTCAGATTGTACTACTGTCCTTGCTTTCTGTCCAGTCTTCTCCGTCTTTTTCTTTTTCCTTTGTTTCTTTTTTTCTTTCTTCTTTGTCTCTTTGTCCTGCTCAGTCTGTCTGTCACTAGCTGAATTGGTCTGTTTGTCTGTTTTTGACTCTGACTGATTCTCCTCACTGTGCTTGCCAGTTCCTGTCTGTGTTTCTGACTGCAGCTCTGATAATGCAGCTTTATCCGTTAAATGAAGGTCATTGCACCCTGATATTTCATTAACTGAATCATCTTTCTTTTCTGTTTCAGCTGTACAAACATTAAAACTGCACCCATCACAATAATTTTCCTTCTTTATGCCTGCAGTCTCTGTTATTGCCTCTGTGCTCTCATCCCTAATCACTGTATTACAATCTAGACTGCCATTTTCCTCACTGGCTGCATTAGAATCAACATGGCTGTCTCTTTGATTGTCTTTCTGCTCCATAAACACAACATCTTTTGGGGTTTCTTTCAATGAATCTGTTTTCGTTGCCGTTTCTAAATGTGTATGTGGGGGTGTTTCCTTCTGTTCATCTATCTCTGTTTCTTTTCCCGGCTTAATCTCTGGACATTTGTCTGGGCTCTGCGTTGTTTTTATTTCACTCTCTGTTGCTCCGGCACTGTTCTCTGTACCCAGTATGTAATTCCTGAAACTAAACACAAGTGTCTCCTTCTGACTGTTTGCTGCCTCACTGTTTCCGTGTGTACTCTTGTTTCCATGGCCCCCGTTGCTATGTCCTGGCTGGACTACGATTGGAGGTAGTGACGATGACTCACTAGACTTATTAACCATCACATCTCCAGTTTTCTTCCCTACATCATGAACCATCTCATCTGTGGTGCTGAGGTTCTCTGTGGGAGTAAGTATGCCCAGTGAGGCCATTTGCTCTTCACATTCCTGGAAGGCCTCTTGGAGCTCCAAGTCTAAGAGCACAGATGGGGAAGGGGTCGGGGGGGGGACACCCGGGTAAGGTGTGGCAGTGGGCCGAGGTGAAGCCTGGGCATCTGTGAGAACTGGGTCGATGTCATGAAGCCTGAGACGAGGGTAGGGTGACAGAATCAGGGAGTTAAGGACTGGCAGGCAGACAGCTGGTCATTCCACGATGCCACAGAGCACTGCTATTGGCGGAGCACAGGCCCATGCTCGTACACTGCACTCTATGATATGCACACACAACTGTACTGATGATGCCTATTCTGAGATGTGCATTCAGGAAATAATACCAGCAGTTTCTAAGCCTATGGTTGTTAATGAACATGCAGTTCTATTCATACACACCCAGACGCATTAGGCATTACACTAAGTAGAACATATAAAGCTTTTCAGTGCATCGTAACAAGCTTTCAAATGTAATTTCCCTATTTTGATGTGAATGCCTGAATTTCTAATTGTACCAAAAGTTCATCAATAAAAAGTAGTTTGTTTGGTCAATAATGTGTTGGAACTATGCCCTGTATTTTTTATGCTGACTGTTAAAGTATGAACATATTGCTACCTCAATAAAGAGGCTGTTGTTTAATGTGATTGTGTTTACATGGCAATACTGTCTATTTCATCCTGATCACAGTAGTGAATACTACTGTAGTGAAATGGGGAGAACCATTATATATGCTCATATACAAACACTGCCTCATAAATCACATACTGAAGCAGTGACACTGCCCTGCAAAACAGTCCCTTAAGTACAAAGTTAGCATTGTGATGTTAGAGTGCTGGGAATAAATGCCTTTAATAGTCAGGCTTGCTTTTTCCCTTTCAGTTGCTGAGTCACAGCTGAGCTATTAGCTTGCAGTACAGGAAAATGGTGTGGGGTCATCTTAAGCCCCACACCATCATGAGATGAGTTACAATCCTATTAAAGTCACCAGCTGTTATCTGAAAATCTGCCCCCGCACATCTTCTTATCTATTTTTCTAATACAGCTATGGCAACAGTTATTATCCATGTCCAGATGCAAATAAATAAAGGGGAAAAATAACGTCACTTTATACGCGTCACTGCATGTGATTGGTTTATACAAACCTCACGTGATTGCTCCATAAATGCTCTGTCATTTCCTTCCAAGCACAATCTCTGCCCGCATTATCACCTCACTGAACTGCCACTCAGGCCTGTATGTAATTCACCTGGCACTCCTTACTTAAAGGGTGGAGCAACGAAATTGATTAAACTGTTTGCAGCTGATAAGTTTTGCTATGATACTAGCTGTTTCCTGTCAAATCTACCTGAGGTGTAGAAGAACAGGTGCTTCTCACAGTAATGGACTGTGTATGTTCTCTAACTTTGTGGTTTTTGGTTTAAAGAGCAGGATTTTTTTTTTTTCCTTTCTGCAAGTTAAGAATTTTAATCTGTCCAGTGAAAGTTTTCACAATATTTATATAAAATTCCCAGTTTTACTCAACAAGCAATAATAATCATACTTCAATGAGTCAGATCACATTCAAGCCTCAAAAGAATTAGTGCACTTTAATTCAGCACTCAGGCAAAAGCAGAATGTCAGGCAACGCTTGATGCCAAACACAGAGTCACTCTGTAGATAATTTAACCAACATGAAACAAAACAAACGGCCACACCTCAAGCCAAGTCTGCTTAAACAGTCAACACCCAAACTGTGATATCCATCACACTCAAGTATAAGTTAGAAACACGCTCATCCTGTCATGTTTTTGTTCCACTCCATGCTTCCTGCTTTCAAACTTTATCAAGCAGTCTACCGCTGACCGCACTCCCACAGCAGACGCCGCGCCGTCCCCCATCATCATGTGATACCTTGTATCTAGAGCCACCAGTGGTCGACTGACTTCCATGTGATGCTGCAGGCCCGCCAGCAGAGGGTTCACCTGCTCACATTTCCTTTCACCTGAGCTAGTTCTGCACACATTCACACATGCAACAAATCAATGTCACATAACTTTCACTTTGACTGAGCAATTGGTACAGATCTGTTCCCTTACAGTCATAAATCAAGCAAAATAAACATACAATAAATCATTATACAGTAATGCAATAATGCTATGATACCTTTTTCTTTATAACATTCTTTGTTACTTTGTAGAACATAAATTATTTTTTATTAAGAGACACAACTGTCATCACATCTTTATCCAAATGTTGCTAAACTCTGACTGGTTCACAGAAATATGTCATGTCCCCTTTTTCATACTGGACCCCACCCACTTTAAAACAGTCAGAAAACCAAGGACAAAAACTCAGATATCTTTCATGAGGCTGCGCCAGAAAATTGTGGGCTCTTGTTGGACCTTATTGCTCATAATAAGAAGCTGACTGAGAACATTTCAAGGCCTTCAAAACTAGTTACACTACACAGTGACAGCAAATCTATTGTGTATCAAACATAGAGATCCAAGAAAATGCACTGGTTTTACTCTCCAGCTGTATTTCTTTTTTCAGGAAGTAGACAAGGAATGCAAACAACTGTAGTTATTTACATGATTCACACTTCCAAAGAACTGTAACAGCCACCAAAAGCCAAGAAGAAACTTGTCTTCCTTCTTTCTGTGGTTCAAATTTTGGTTTTATGTTGACATTATGAAAGACATGTGTGTATTCATGCATGTGTGTGTGTGTGTGTGTGTGTGTGTGTGTGTGTGTGTGTGTGTGTGTGTGTGTGTGTGTGTGTGTGTGT
>JBBMJY010000003.1:15131454-15200429 GCA_037833715.1 Toxotes lorentzi
TGTGTGTGTGTGTGTGTGTGTGTGTGTGTGTGTGTGTGTGTGTGTGTGTGTGTGTGTGTGTGTGTGTGTGTAACCCCTCAACTTACCCTAGGGAGGACTCCCAGATATTGAGCTCACTGCTGAAGTCTAGACTGGGCAGCAGGTCATGGGGAAACTCAAGCTCCTCTTTGTCCCTCTGGTCTCCAGCTGCACCTCTGCTCTCCTCCACTCCGCTGATGACTGGGACGTCTGGGAGCACTGGTTGGGACAGCAGATTCTGCTCACTGGTGGAGGCTTCGGTTAGCAGTGCTCTGTCGTCCCTCTGGGTCAAACCCTCAGACTGAGCTTCAGCCTGCGGGACAGTGAAACATAACTGCAGTGAGCTACATGCCGGAGTCTCTGCAGTTCTACGCATGATAGAGTGTATGTTTAAACAAGTGTGAGCATGTTCTGGGCAAACATGGGAACACCGACAGATTTAATGCTCAGAGCCAAACATCATGAACAAATAACTCCACCCACGTGTTAAACTATTAAGGTGTTAAAAGTGTTGTTTGTGTAGTAGCCTAATGCATAGGTCACTTAGACTGCAGAGTATACCACTTCCATTAAAACACCTTATCTTTGTCTCTCTACTTGTTTTTCTTTTGCTGTTACTGAAATAAAAGGATTATTTCCAGCATTGTGCCAGGCTCACTGTGTGGGCCTAATCTCTGCAGCTTTGTTTGCACTCTACTCTTGATCATCTCATAAAAAAGAAGCAGCTAATTTAATCAACTGTTTGGTGTTTTCCGCCTTAGAAACACCTCACAAGAAAGTCTGCAATAATGTTTCTTCCCCAGGTGTCAAAGCATTTTTACCCAGGGAGTAAAAATAATCATTAAAGACAAACCTGTCCTGTTGGACTGTGACAAGCATGATAAGACGCGATGTAATAATTGTCTAAAGCAGATAAGACATTTTGAAGTTTTTAATTCTTTCTGTTATCGTGAGTAAATGATTAAGATGTCCCTTGATCTCAGCTAGTCACTTTCCTAAGCAACCTAGAAAGACCACACTCAAAATGTGACTTAATATATCTTCAAATCTCATCTGCTTTACTTTCTTTCTGTTGATTAGGCCGACAGAGTCCGGCCACACAACGCAACACTTGGCCGTGGCATCATGTTGCAGGAACACTGCCCTCACAACAAACAACATTCAACTGTGGACCCACTATATGATGGAATTTCTCCCGCATAGCCTGCCTCAGTTTACAGAGGTGGAAATGTTTTTCCCCTATTTCACCCACTCACATGTAAAGGTGTGAGGTGCACAGGTGACAGATCTGCACTTGCACAGACACATGCAAACTTGCAGATGTATCGTGGCCCTTTAACATTCAGTATGGAACGTGTGTGAGCTGTTTCTTTGAGAGACCCTGTTTTTAGTGAATCAGGGTGTGAGTTCATTTGGCAGCTTGAGTCCAGAAGGATATAACATGGCTGTGGTGGTGCTGTCCATTGTGGATCTGCTGAGATTCAGAAATGAATCTGTTCATTCATTATTTATGAACCAGTAGTAGACAGCATGGCTGCTCACAGGCAGAGGTGACTATCATGACAAGAGGAAGTTCAGTAAAGTAAATTCTTTAAAACACTTTTTTTGTAGAGCCAAAAAACAATTAAATGTTGCTCTCCTCCTTCAACCCAGACAACAAAATGTCACCTCTTGCTCTAGTTTCACCTCACTGGTGTACTTACTGGATGCAGATACTGGAGACAGATTAAATAGTAAAGCTGTGTGAGTAGTGGGGAGGCTGAGTCACTGGCCTCACCTGTGTTACCACTACAAAGAGCTTTCTTTGTAGTGGTGACACATTCAGCTCAGGAGGAGGATCTGTTTGCTCCCTCATAAACATGAATGGTGCTAACACGAACACAAGAATAACAAATAGTTCAAATCTTGACTGTGTTAAGCCTATACAACTGATTTTACAAAAATGTTGGTCAGTTATGTGCAGCCTCTCTCTTCACATCTGTGTATGCAAAGCTCAAGCCATATTAGGTTATTTTTATAGCTACTATTTTAGACTACTCCTGCTATGCTTCTTTTCAAAAGAAACCTGGATCCACATTTGGTTGGAGAAAAAAAAAAGAAAGAAACTGAACCCAAAAAAGTGCTTCTGCAGGTAAGTGTCACTCTGAACGTCTGTGATCTCCCTACTGATGTTATTTTCTCATCAACGTTATATAATCAGATTTTTAAAAAAACAATCCTTCCACACCTTAACAGTCACACATGCAGAGATGAATGCAGTTTTATCATGAGATAGCTTTATGTGGATGCGTCTTGGGTTTCCTGTTTCCTGCCTGAGTTCTCTCACCTTGTCAGAGTGGAAACTGTAAATGTATGGTGCATACAACAGACTAACCTCACCACTGAAATCAGCTCCAAAAAGTTCAGACAGAATGATGAGGAACAGCGACAGCAAGCAAAGCGTGCCCGAGTTTATAGCCAACAGCCATTCCCTGTATAATTGGCCCTTTAAAAGGTCATTAGTAGGGTCATTGTAGAAACCTGTGAGGTGGAAACGCTCAGGCCTTGTTTCAGTCAGTCTGACCCCCACACAGAAAGCACTGTCTGTTATTAATTAACCCGCAGGAACAAAACAGAAAGCAAGCTGAGGTTGCCTGGAAACTGCTACTTGTCCAACAGTTTCATTGAACGTGTCAGTGTCCATGTGCTAACAAAACTTTAACGCTTTACACATGACTGTAGTAAACAGAGAGAAGACAGCAGTGCTAAGCAGGAACAGGCCCTCACATAACAAGAAACATTACACAGATTCAGCTTGTCCTGTGTGAAATAATGCACATCTCTCCCCTGATTACACACCATTTAAGCTTCATCCCATCATCCCTGTGTTGCACTTACCCAGCAGTGCGCTCCCCTGCGCTGAAGGTGACTCTACAGTGCAGTGCAGCTCCTCTGCTACCCTTCTACCTTGCTCAGTGTACAGGCAGCCTCTGTAGGGCTCTGTGTTTTGAAGGGGGCAGACGACGACACAAACATGCTGCAACACATGCTGCTGACGCTCCCTCCCATCTCCTGTACTGACTCAGCTAACTTCCTCCTCCGCCTCCTTTCCACAGTCTTGTCCTGTCCTTTGCTGCTGCCGCTCCCCTGTTAAATTTCCATGAGCCTCCTCTGTTTTTTGCAGTGTGTGTGTAGAGTCTGGAAACACTACACTACCACGCACTGACAAACACAGTGCTTGCTGCTGAGACTGAGACTTACTTGACTGGGCTGGCCACAGGGAAGTGCTGACATTTCTCCTCCCCCTCTCCTGTAAACTCTTTCCACTCAGCTCCCTCTCTATCCCCTCCTCCTCCTCTATCTCCCTTCCCTCTTTTTGTTATTCAGTCCTTCCCCATCCACCTCTGCTCTGGCATCCCAACCCCCCCACCCCTTCCCTTGCCGTGTCTTTTGGCTGTCTGACAGTGCCTCTGCAGGTGAATGCTGGGAATTAGGCCAAGGGTCAGACCTGCAGTGACCCCCTCAGAGAGGATCAGGTTACACTCCATGAAGCTTTGGTTACATGCACACATGGCTACATGCACACAGATGCACACATCCCCCGGCATCATGAAAGCTCCTTCCTCACCCAACTTTGACCTCCCTGTGTTGCAAAGGTGTGACATCCTCTTCATCGGTACACATGGATGTGAAAGTTCCCACTCACCATTTAAACAGCCAGTTTGACTTTAATATTTTCACCTTTATGGTGAAGTGTCTCCTGAGGCTGATTTCCACAGGATATTAAACTGTTCAGAATATAAGCATTATCTATTTATTTTGTCCACTTTCTTATTATTATCTCCTCCTCAAAAAAAAAAACAAAACACAGACATAGTACAAATATAATAACGAGGAAGGTATGAGAGGTTTAGAAATCTGTTTATTTTTACTGTATAACCCTTTGTCCCCCTGGCTGCACTATGTCTGTTTGAGTTTAAAGACCCACTTTGTGATTTTGAGCTTCAAAATAACTAAGAGCAGGCAGGGAGGAAATTTTAACTGTGAAAAGATGCATTAAATATGTCGCCAACCAGTAAGCACAAGATAATGAGGCTTTCACATACTCAAAAACACTCATGCACACAATGTATGTAAAATGTACCTGTGAGGAATCATTTTGATTTTCCTGTGGTGGAAATAAAACAACATTCTCGGGAGCGCCCTCTTCTGGCTGTAATGGGGAATGAAAGAGATCTTTAAGGGGAAAAACCTGTTGTACAGTATATAGCCATGGTGGTATGCACTAATGCACTGAACACAAATCACCATTGTTTTTTGAGGCAAGACTAACAGTGTTAAAGTCTACGGTCACATCCAGTGAACTCCAGTGCACAAGGTTTGTAGAGTCTATAGCTCATGAGACAAATGTTTATGTTAATCCTATTAGGTTAATCCTGAATTCCACGGCTGAAGTCCTCCAGTCACATGTGGAAATGACTGTTTTTTTTCTATAGTTGTCTTTTTTGTGATTGCTGTTACCAAAAAAAAAGACGAGTTAACTGCAACGACCTGTCTTGTCTACATGCAAACTGGAGGCATATAATGGATAACAGCCTTCCAACCATCATAGGAAAGATGAATTTTTATAAGCTGAAAGAAAGTATCAGAGTGTGTAGCGGTAAACATAGGTCATGGCACGGTTTGTAAGTCATGGCGTAAACATCTAACGTTGTTAATTACAAAACAGAACAAGACGTGTTATCTAAATGCTTATTAGACAAGCCTCAATTAAGCACAGGAATGCATACAAAGCCTACAGCTCCATGGATATCCCATGTGTTCTACTGACAGTTCGTAATCATGCGAGTAAGTGTTAGTTTTGTTAGTTGTCCGTGCATGAAAGAGTTCAAGGTATGTACGGTATAGCAGCAGCACGGGTGGGGGGCAGCAAGTAGCAATCCCAGCCCTCCAGTGCCAGCAAGTTTGGCCTTACCAACGCCTCAGTTGTGCTGCTCTCGTTCCCCATGGCTCAGCCAGCTGCAGGGCCACAACTGCCCAAATCAACGGCCCCCCCTCACATCAGCTGGCTGAAAGACACTAGCAGAAGAAGGACCATCAGCAGTCAGCCATTCCCAGGTTTAACAAAGAGAGACTGAGAGAGATGGACAGAGTAAATAGGGGAGCTGTGGTCCCCTCAGTGGTCACAGACTCATGCTCCACAGGATTAGAGCTCTTTGGTATGAGGTTGAACTAGCAGGGAGAGAGAAGGGTAAGTGCGTGTGTTGTTTTAGAGATTAGGAACCTGTGATGCAAAACCTCCCCCCAGGACCAAAGTGCAGGCTTTACCTCTGCTGATGTGGGCTTAAAAGCAGGAAAAACAGCATCTTCACTGACATAAGAGCTGTCCTGCAATTCTAAAAGTGGACTCTACAGATTATTTTAAGGGCACATTACACAAATTCAGCTCGTGCTGCAATTAATTAGTGCAACCAGCAGGTGCCCTCTGGTCTAAATCACCAATAAGAACATCCGCCCATGCAGTCAGTCACTTTGTGTTTGTACATGTAATGTGACTGAGTGACTGTAGCATATTGACACAGTGACTGAGGCTGGGTAATCCCCTAAAGTAATCCTTGTGGGGTAAATGACAGATTGTGCCATCTCTTGGCTTCGAGCAGTGTTCAGTCTGTTATTGAACACGAGATGGGATTGAGACCATTACAATCATCCAGGAGCTTCTTTAATTCAATTTGCATTTCAAATACGGCTAGAGCCACTTTCATAACCCTAACATTTTATTTATTGAATGCATTGTAGCTGAGCAGTAAGCATGCAGTGCCATAGAGTGGCTGTTTGTGCATTCCTGATATGACTGTAGGGACTGTGTTTAGTCAGAAAGCACTGACCTGAATATGTAAGACTTTATAAATAGAGATCGACCCTGTCCACTGCTGTTAGACTTTATTCCAGTCTTGTGCACAATTTGTCATTCACACTTCATTTACAAACAAAAGTAGAGGCTATTTTTATTCCAGTTATGAACCACTAATTTGTTTTTTGACTCTTGAATTATTATCTTTAGATTGTGAGGATTTTCACTGATATTCTGTAGTGTGGCAGCTCATCTCCTGTGCCTGCCTGCTTGCTATTTGTGTGAATGGGGTGTAATTTCAGCCTGCTCCCTGCAGACGTGTGTGCACTTTAATTGGCAGCAGTGTTTTGGAGCACCCAAAGCACTGGGGGCAAATCATACCATTAGACTGTTGCCAGGTCTCTTTGCACCTCATCATCAGCCTGTCCATCACTCAACATGAGCCATCTTTTAAGCTCTTGGGTTTGGATGAACAGTGTGTATCTTTGCTTAGACACCTACAGTGTGAGGTTACTGTTTCCTGCCCCGTGTCTGACCCCTCCACCAGCACAAACACCAAGCAGGAACACAACCTCTAAACTAAACCAAGTGCTGTACTTCTAATGTAATTTCTTATAGCGTAGAATATTGTATGTGTCAGATAATATAAATAATGTAATAAAGCCAGGTAAGAGACCAGTGAGCGTACTGTGCAGCAGATGAAGTCGTGGTTTAAACCATGTTCATCCACCTGGCCTGGGCAGTTATAGTAAACAGATTGAAATCACCACAATACATCAAACAAAATGTTAATAAAAGCAAAACACGCTCACACAAATTTCAATACAAGCTGTAACAGTTTAAGCCTCCATTTTCATAACCTCATCTCCTCCACCTAAAGGACTGTGAGCCAAATAAATAACCCAAAATCTGTACCAATGCTGCAACTCATAAACTACTCACCACTGCAAACAAGAGACTGTTCCACACACAGTGTCTGCTTCAAGGTTTTGACAAACACCTCCAATGTGTTTACTGCCGAACTCAAGGCCAGTGTTTGTTTCTGTCCTCTCCTCTGAGGAGCCCCGGTCTCTCTGTTGCTATTTTTTGCATTGCGCGTTGAGTGGGAGGAGAGGACGAGGGGTGGACAGAGGACGGGAACAGAAACGGGCACAGGACCGAGGGGAGGAGATCAAACAGGAGCTGGGGAGGCCATGTCTTCTTTAGAGTGGGTGGGGGCTCACCTGCTCTGACGGGCTCAGGAAGCTTGTCAGTCAGCTGGAAGGGAGACACTAGTTCTAAGGCAACACTGTAAACAAACAGTAACGCTGGACGGACAGGAGGACGAGGTGTCAGGTCTCCTGGCTCCATGACTGATCATGCAAAAGGCTGCAGACGCTGCTCTAATGTAACTTTGCTTTGAATCTCTCCAAACCTTTTACATTCATTCATCACCTCATCTTCAGCTTGGGGAACGCCTCCCTTCTCCCTTCAGCTGTGTCTCTATACAGTATTGAAATGCAAGGACAGCCACTGAAACACACTCACACAGCCACAAGTCTGCTGCAACAAAGAGTATAAAAAGAAACCATGCAAACAGGAACACAATGTACAGATTTACAAAGTGTTTTGGATCCTCTAATATCTGATATCATCACAAGCCATCTTCAGCTGAGCGCTCAGTCAGTGATTGAGAGCAGGCTTATCATCCCTATAAATAACACTGATTTGATCAGCTCTGCTTCCAACAGGCATCACAGCACACTCTCAGCATAAACATCTCCCATTCTGCTTTGCCTTCTCCTTTCTCAGTTGTCACTCAGGCTTTTATCTGAGTGAATCTAACACATTTTCACTATCTATTTTCTTTAGGATTCGTCAACCTGCCTCCCATCTTCCTCCACTACAACCAGCATCACCCTCTCACCCTTTTATACTCAGCTCCTCCCTTCCTCACCCCCTGCCCTCCGTCTCCACAGCTCCTTTTCCCTGCTGACGTCGCCCCTCCTCCAATACCGGGGTACACCTTCTAACTCTCTGCCGTTGCCTGAGAAAAGACTCAGCTCTTGACCGGTAAAATCTATTCTGCTTCCTCCTGCACACTCTCCCTGTTCAGTCAGGCACTGATGCTACGCTGCACACAGCCTCTGTCCAGCACACTCCCTCTCCACTGTTTACCTGGCTGTTTGAGATTCCGATGCAGCTCCCCATCTTGTATTCCATGTCCTCCTCTGGTGAAGTGACTCTGGCATTACACGGCTGGCAGAGCACCTTTCTGCAGAACTGCATCGTTATCAGTCAGACTCAGCATTGCCAAAGCAGGCAGATCTCTGCTGAAGCTACAGAGAGAGTGTGTGTGTGTGTGTGTGTGCACGCCTCTGTGTCTGTACGAGTGTGTGCCTCAGTGACTAATAAATGCTCTGCACTGCATTGCCCGTGGTGCGCCTGTGACATATATTTTCAAGCCATTGTTATATAAAAATCTATATTACATAAGGAATCCAACCTAATCAAATGAGTGTGAGAAAGGGAGCTATTCTCTCCAGCCTCATATGCAGCTTAGCCTCAGACCACTGCACGGGTGAGCTGACTGAAGCACCGCTTTGGAGGGAAAAAATGCTCAGAGAAGGAGAGAGGAAGAGATGGGAGGCAGCATTAAAGGGTGCCTGTGCCTTTAAAAGACCCAGGAGATGGCAAGGATGGGTGATACATCATCATGATGAAAACACATGAAGATACCAGTGTGTTCACTCTCACAAAAACAGCAAAAACAGAATGAATAATTTCATGTTTTGTTTGTTCCCTACATTTACGTATAATGAGAGCAGAAATATCAATCCATGTAATATCTTATATTGTTTTACATTATATTACCTCAGTTTAATCATGTTCAGTGTTTTTTTCTTAGAAATTAAAATTGCACAATTAAGGCTTCATGAATAATGGCTTTTTCTTTCTTTCTTTCTTTGGATTTCCAAATTCCCTATTTGTCATTACCATTCAAAAGCATTAAAAAAAAAAACTGCTGGCAAATCTTCTGCACAGTAGCACCACATGACATCCTGCAGTGTTTACAGGAAGCAATCTCTATCCATTGTCACCATTTACATACATCTGTTGGGATGGCTAGGTGGACCAAAGGTGGACAAGGTCGAGCAGCTTAACCCAGGTTTTAGCTACCTACATATCAAACTATTCAAATTAAAGCATTCACTCATTACAATTACAGCACATGCTATGTTAAGGTCAGTTCACATCAGAAATATCAGAAGTATATACAGTATATTATGTTGACAATAATGTTCAACGCCTGCTATTTACACATGCTTAAAATAAAACAGTACCAGCTTTCTCTTCTTTCTCTTTTATTATTCAAACATCTAAAAACAGTAAAAAAAAATTTAAAACAAAATATATAATCTACATTGAAACTTGGTCTTTGCAAATTTTGTCATTAGTATGTAGAAATAAAAGAAAAGCAACACACTTAAAAACAATTTATGTTTTAGCTAACACAAAGTGGCAGGGTCCCTCACTCATTCTGCGTGTTTGAAGGCTGAATCATTGTGTCTCTGATGTCAAAGGCGTCTATGAGCTCCTGGGAAAGAACAAATGGTTATATAATAAAATCACGACCAAAGACATAAAAGAAGAATATTTATAGTCGGTCTTGTGTTGCTGCAAGACTAAGTCTTTTGTGTTGAGGCTAAAACTTGCTAACCTTCCACATCTTTGGGCTGATAGAGATGATGCACTGTTTACGGCTGCACGATCCTCCTGCTTCCACCTCCCCCTCCTCCACAGGAGCTGTGACGCAAAAACACACAACAATCTACATAAACATGCTTTCTTAGTTTTTCCATAGCCAGAATAATACAACTACATGCTGCACCTTCTCACCTATACACGGCAATTTGGCACTATCCAGATACATCCGTGCCAAACCGTCCTGCAACGCAAACAATGTTGTTATACCTTCTAACAGTCACTAGAGGGCAGACAAGCTCAGTTTAAACAAACTTCAGCACAGGCAGCTCACCCTGATTAGAAAAGACGTGTGGAAAATGTTCTCTACTGTCCGGGAAAAGGAGTTGGGGTCAATGACAAACTCGTAATAAGATATCGGTGACGCTGCTGAAATAGAAACAGAGACATGTGAGCAAATAATAAATTACACAGTAATGAAATGTTAATGTCCACGAGGTCAACTTTAAACTCACGATCATCTTGGTAGTAACTCTTCAGGTATCCCAGGATCCTTTCCACCTCTTTCTCTGTTGCTTCTTGATGGGACTCATGCATTTTCTTCAGCTGACAGGCAACAAGAACGTAATGCAGAGAGTCTTTAGGGTATCTTGCGTTAGACATCTCTCATACTTGTAACTATTTGCAAAGTCACAGTTACATGCATGTAGATAACTGGGGCCATGGGAGTGTAAGCTTAGATACCTGAGTGGGCATGATTCTTTTGGCTTCCTTGCTGGGTGCTTTCCTTTGCCTTTCTATCCTTTGCTTTGGAGGAGGTGGCTCTGCATGGAACGAGCCCATCCTGATCAAAAGAACCGCAGGAAAAAAAAAAGATTTGAGACAAAAAAAATACTGCTGTGGGAAAGTAATAAAACAGTGGAAGTGCAACAATTAAGCTAAAAAATAATAATTGCAATATTGTAATCAGATGCCTGTTACAAATTAAGTTTTTATCTTTAGGCTCGATGTGCACTTGCTTATGTGATAACATAAGAATTTAATCATCCTGTTCTTTTTTTTTTGGAGATATGTGACTGTGTCTATCCCCATCATAAGTGGCTGTGTAAGATAAGATAAGACTTTATTGATCCCCGACGGGAAATTAAGTTGTTACAGCAGCATAACAAAAACACGACATTGCACAAAGTACTACTATAGTAGCACAAGACACTAGAAAACATATGAAGTACGTAACAAATAAGCCAAAAGTTAAATATAGAATATACAGAATAACCACAAGAAACCAGAAAAAATATAAAGTAACAAGTAAGCCAAAGATTAAATACAGAATATACAGAATAACCATAAAAATGTACAGATTAGAGATGCACAGCAGTGTAATTATGTCCTACATCATGAATATCATGAAAGAGAAAAACTAACAACTCCAATAGGAGTATTACAATGTTGCTATTTATTGCACATTAGAAAAAAAACTGTACTGTTAGGATGTATCACATGGTGAGGCACTCACATGTAATGGAAGGAGGGTGCTGTCTTGAAACAGCACTCTGCCCTCCTGGCCACTCTGTGCCAGGCATCCTGGGGCAGGTAGCCGTCAGATGCACCGTTCTGTTCGTCCTCCCCGTCCTCTAGTCGATTGAGACCCATGAAGGACAACTGTGAGAGAAGCAGAGACACCTCCACATGACCACTGCAGCCTATGATACAGTGGTGTTTGCACAACAAACAAAAGCAATCAGGTTTTATTTACATGGTATAATATTATATTTTCCCATTGTCATTATCACTTTGCTACTTTCTTTGTCTTGAACAGCGTGAAAAGGAGCTCTGTCATGTCTTGGAGCAGACATTTTAATCTCAACAATTCAAATCTGGATGAATAAACAGCCAATAAAAGGAAACTGACATTCAAGGAGAATAAGGAGGTATCTTATAATGACCAGTGTTGGGCAGAAACACATTACTTTGTAATGCGTCACAGTAATCTGATTACTTTTTCAGTAACAGAGTTATGTAACACGTTATAATTTCCATAATAGTAATTAGATTATAGTTACAAGCCCAGGTAACTATACGTTACATCGTTGCCGACATACTCCAGTGTTTTATCACCTAGATTGAATAGAGAAATAGCTCTTTTCTGTGCTGTGCGTTGTCAGTTATGTGGGGGGAAGAAATCGTTTTCAAACTCGAAAAATTCCACCTCCAATTTAAAACACTTGAAATAATCTCAATAAAGTTTTTCACAAGCTGACTAAAGAGGTCATTCTGATTTTTGAATGGTTAGGGTGGGAACAAGTAACTAGTAATATAACTAGCTACTTTTGAAATAAGTAATCTTAAAAAGTAATCTTAAGAGTAACTTGATTACTTTTAAAAGGCATAATTAGTAATCAGTAATTGAATTACATTTACAGAGTAACTTGCCCAACATTGATAATGACACAGTGCCAATGTTGTATTTTTGCTTTCTGTGTTTTTAGTTATTTTCACACTGCTGAAATGTTGTTGTTTTTTGTCTTAAAGTACTTTTTACATTAATGTCGTACATTTATAAAGCAGGGATGACTGCTCTTATTCATGTTGATGAACAGAGAATATCTCTGCCTGTTACACTGTATGTGCACTGAAGGTCCTTAGCACTGAACCAACTGGCTTAGGTAAAGTACAGGATAAGAGCGCAAGGGAAACAACCTAAGCACTATAATAACATCACTGTGAAGCTATTATGTTGGTTCGGATTTTATACTCATTCCAGTTACAGGACACTTCACCCAGTCACTGGTGTGTATGTTTGTCTACAAATGTGAAACATTTTATACACATGAACATAATGTATTTAGAAAGTAAATATACCCACAAGATGCTCAGCAAAAGCGGTGGGATCGAAAGCAGTGCCCTCAGCAAACAGTTGGCTGGCTTTCTCCTTTCCCAGGTCTGTAGCCACAACGAGGAGCTGGGCATCCAGAGCTGCTTCCCTCGCCTGCCGAACTGCCGAGGCACACAGTGAAATCAAACTGATCAATCTACAGTTCTGGGTGATGATGGTGATATGTGATTCACGTATGAATTATTACTCTGGAACTACAAATACAAAATTACACAACGTATAAATGTGAAATTTAGAGTAGCCAATTAACCCAACTTGCATGTCTTTGGGCAGTGGGGAGAAAACCAGAGCACCCAGGGGAAACACATACAGAATCACAATCAAAGTGCAGCACTATGAGACAGCTCATAGTTTCAGTTTACTGATTGCACAACCGTGCTGTTTGTGCATGCCTCTCTACATGCAGAGTCACAGGCCTGCCGACCAAATACAAGACGTCTGTGGTTGCATCGCACATACCATCTTTAAAAAGCCTGTTGGCCTGTTCTAAAACTTCTGTGAGCCTGTTGTTGGAGGGACTCAGCATATCCTCTCTATTCTCTGAAAAACAAACCCACAAGAAGCACACACATCAGAGAACTGTCAACACATCAACAACAACAACAACAACAACCTCGCCTTGTCTGCCTTACTCACGTTGCACGGAGTTGATGAGGTCTCTGTACTTGCTCCTAATTTCTCTCCTGAGGCCAGGGTCGTTGTCATTATCCTGCAGGTCAGCGGGGCCGAAGGAAGAGTCACCGTCGTCCCCGTCACTTTGCTGCTGGTCTCCTCTCCTGCGGCCACCAGAGCCATTCTGCCGGGGACCCTCCTCGTCACCACTGCCTCTGGCTCTCTTCATCTTCATTCAGTGAGTAAGCTGTGTGTTGTGAAAGGGAAACACGCGGAGTCCAAACGTTTCTGATTGTGAATGTTACAGCCAATAAACTATCCACTGACAGAAATGCCCCCCGGAAAGGACATAGAGACAGTCTTAAAAGACAAGACAAAAAAATCACCGCTCGCTCACTTACACTGTAGGTCACGTTTGAAGTGTAAAGTAAAAGCCTAGTAACGCTGTGTGATAAATGTAACGCATTAGACTTACCGGTGTCGCACCACAACCAACGTCGGCTAATGCAAAACGATGATGCTATTTAACTAGTATTAACTACTCAGCTAGCGTTACATTAAATTTCGACGGAACACAGCACTGCCGTTGCTGCAAATAGACCAATACGCGGTTTACAAACATTCCAGTGTAAATAAAAATATCAAAACAAAACACTAACTATCGACTACTGGCCAAGCAAGAGGCAAACTTCTGCTCGGCCGGCAGCTAACGCAAAAAAAAAAAAAACAAACAAACAAACAAAAAAAACGGAAGTACGGAACAGTTCACCATCCTCTTTCTGTCGCCTGCATCTTTGGTCCCAGCTAACGTTAGCTGATGTTTGTTAGCAAAATCAGTTGTGTTAGTAACTCGGCCGAGCGCTAAGGCGCTCCTAGCAAAGGCCTCGCTAACAGGAAGCTCATAGTGTGCTCTGGCTGTTGTTGTACTCGGCTTAGCGATTTTTATTTAGACAACTTCAACGTACCTGCTCGGCACAGAGACACAGGGCGCGCGAGGAACATGCCGCTGATGTTGAAGACGAAGATCGTTTTGTATCGGCACGTGCTTATCTAAGAGAAAGGAAACTGAAAGTGAAAATTAAACAATAATAATAATGCAGCGTTAATAATAATAAACAAATTACTTCTCCCTGAAAAAAAAAACATACGTACGTCAAACAGAACAACTGAAATATACAGCACAGATTAAAAAAAAAAAAGATACAAGCACCTGTTTGGTGAACACTTTATATATTGTCATATTGCAAGACAATTAGATAAACATGTAGTATTTACTGTATCAGTCATTAAACTGGGAACCCATAAACCCACCACTGGATGGAAATGTGTTTGGAAAAGTTTTGTTCTACTTTAAGTATACTTTCAAGATAAAATCTGTGATATTGTCATCAAATCCCTAACCACTAAACATATGAACTCACTGTTGATGTTTGCAAATGATATAGGTATAAGATATTGATGTAAGGTGTTCTGAACCTTAGGAGCCTCTATCTTCTGGCTTATTTCTGGACAAGAATTCCCAGAATGAATTGAGAATTAATGTCAGGTGTCCTCATGAGCGATTTAAGATAAAAATAAGAAAGGTCTGGAGGAGCTATGCCAAATACAGCGAACCGGTCTTGAATGGCTAGCTGCCATACAGATCTGCCTTACATTCGTAAGATCAAATTTGCAGCATTATTATTCAAAAGTAAATGTACAGCTGAACATTGTAATATTGACTTTTGCACATACAAGATCCAAAATCATCACATGCATCTTTATAGACGTATTTATGTGTGGCAAGCTTCACATCAAAATTCCTCCTTTGGAATTCAGTTACAAGCCAGCCTTTCACGAAGGGGGAACTAACTTCAGTGATAGTTGACAGCATCAGCCTATAGGGGAGCAGTCACCAGACGTCAGCGTGATGACGGTCATCCCAGCGTTACGTACCGGTAGGCGGCGCGCTAACAGCTGTCTGACACCAGAGGGCCGCGCTTTAGTTACAATTCGTTGTTTTGTTGTCATGGTAACCACAAGCGTCTCCTCCGTCACTTCTATCAGCTGCGAGCATAGCAGGACTTGTTTTTGTAGTTTGTTTACAACGACACAAGCTTAAAATGGTTAGTGTTGTTTAGTTTTTGTTTATTTGTTGTTCTTGTACTGTTTTTTATTTTTGACATTTTATTATCTTTTTTTACCTCAAGGAAATTAAAACGTATTTTCTTAATAACAATTCTTTCACATTTATATTGATTTTAGAGTATTTTATTCTACGTTTTTATTATTTTACTCACTGTAATACGCTACATGTACAGTTGCTCTAGTAGCAAAGTGAAATTGATTACTATATTAGATCAAATAGTTTGCTGAATTTTACTATATCCCTTTTTTAACGCTAAAAAAAAATAAAAGTTTGAAATATTTACTAAAAAAATTACAAGTTTTAAATATTTAGAGGAAACATTTCAAGTCTCGATTCCCTTGTGTGTCATGTGTTACAGCAGAGGTAGAGACGCAGCTATAATCCCTTCGTGACCTGTCCGTGCAGGAAAGCCGAGAGGACATGCATGGGCACGGGAGCGGGAGAAATTTTGAGCACCTGAACTTTGCACCCAGGTGATTGAACTGGGTGTTTTATCATGGGGGAACGCAGGGCCGCCTCTCCTGTGCCTCATTTGGACCTGAGCAACTTTGACTCGGCCGAAGCTGAGAGGAGTCGGCATATTTTAACCAGCCCACGTTCGCTGGAGTCTTGCGCACGGCTCGGTATCAAACCTGTTGAACTTCTCATCAAATCACTAAACGAGTTGATTGCTGAACAGAATGACGCGCCATTTGAGGCGGTGAGAGTTATGCACGAATCCTACGAAAAGGAGAGAATGAAGCTTTTACAAATGTGCCGAGAGGAGAGGAAGAGGATTATCCAGGCGGCTGGGGACAGGTGGCCAGACAGTAACAGAGTCTCAGGCCCGGAGGTGGTGCCTGTCACTAAACTGAAGGATCACTCAGTGCAGAGACAGAAAACGGCGTCCATCCCGTATGCAGATCTGTGCTGTAAAGGGAAACCTGTTCGCAGGTCCCCCTGTTCTGCTGCTGGCAACAGAGACCCTGACAGGAGCACAGTCTGCAGCTTCAGTTTGGGAGACCTCAGACACTCCCCGGCCACTGAGATGAAACTAGACAGGCTCACCAAGAACATCAAAAAGAAGATGTGTATCACAGTGTCAGAGAAAGACCGTAAGATAGCAGCTCTCATGCTGGTGAAGCACCAGGAGGAGCAGGAACGCCTGAAGCTCTATCAGCAGCAGGAAGAGGAGCGAGAGGAGGCCCGTAAGCAGGAGGAGGCCCAGTGGGCTCAGGAGGAAAAAAAGAGGAGGAAGAAACTCAAGCAGAGTATGCAACGCTGGCATGAGGAGCTGGAGGCCCGCAGGAGGCTGAGGGAGCATCAAAAGAAAGAAAAAGCGGTACAACTGGAGCAGGAGGTACTGCTGCAGGAAGACCGCTGGAGGAGGCTGAAAGAGGAGGTGGAGGCACAACGCAGAGAAAAGGTAGAGGCTGCACAGAAAGAAGCAGAGGGGCGCAAACGCTACCAGGAGAAGCTGCTGAGGGAGAAACAGGAGGCGGAGAAAAGGGAGCAAGAGAAGGAGAGACAGGTAGCAGTGGAGAGGGAGCAGAAGGCCAGGAGGAGTAAAATGTTGCAGGAGAAGAAGGAAAGACAGAGGCTCCAGGAGGAAAATCACAAGGAGCTGCTACGACACATACTGCTGAAGCAGCAGGTAGAGCAGCAGTTGGAGGAAGAGGAGGCACAGATGAGGAGCACCATTGAGAAGAAGCTGCAGCACTCCTGTGAGAAACGTGCTCAGGCTGTAGAGGCACAGCTGAGGGAGCTGCACGAGCGGGCAGCCCGGGAGGAGGAGCAGATTCAGAGAGCACAGCTGAGGGCCAAGCTGCAGAGTGTCCAGGAGCTCACTCACAAACAGTTCCTGGTCCAACTGAGCCAGCGTCGCATGGAGAGAGCTGCCCTCCGCGCCTCGGCCCAGTGCAGGAACAGAGCTCAGCAGATACATCAGCGTAACAAACACAGGCAGCTCTGCCACCAGAGGCTCAGAGAGAGGATGCAGAGAGAGGAGGAGGCAATGAGGATGGTCAAAGAGAGCTACATCTCCATGAAGGAATGGAGGAGGGAGAGGCTGCGGAGACAGCGAGAGCAGATACAGGAGGAGGCGCAGGCGCTGGCTCGGGCCTCCTTTCACTTGAGGGAGAGAGTGAGACAGCAGACACACAGTCGAACCTTTGATCAGATGGCTCGGGAGGCTCAGCTGACTGCCTCCATGAGCCACATGAAACTATGAAAGAAATGATTCACTCCCATCCTGACTTCAGAACGACTCTCCACATCTCTCACAGGCTCGAGTACAGCTCAGGCACTAAGTGACACACTACTCCAGAGCTGCTTGGAGTAGGAGCTGCACTAAAATAAGTGAGTGTAGGCAAAAACACAGCCCTCATATCAGTAATCTAAAAATGCAGCAAGGACATGCCATGTGAATGTTTTTGTTATAACGGGTGCTGCTGGAGGGGGGAGCTCCGAAAAAGTGTTGGGGCCTGAGTCTGAATAAGGGGGGGGGGTTTGCAACATGCCATGGATCATTATCATGTCAGGGCTGTTTTCACAGGGCTCAACATTTCTAGCAGAGTCTCAGCAGTGATTTTAGGGGTGTAATGACTCACAAAATCCCAGTCCACGAGACTGTGCTATATATTTCCCTTTTTTTAAGTTCACAATGATATTTAAATGTATGAAAGTTTAGAATGAAACCACAGTTATGTCTGACCTTGTGGTGACCTCCCGTCAGGATAATAAACACTGCACAGTATGGTTTGTACTGAATAAGCCAACTTGACAGTATTACAGCCCTGTCTTTCTGGTGAGATAACGCTTAGATCAACAGGAAGTCAGGGGCAAAGACTGAGTTTTTAGCAGTGTAGGTGAAATGCTGCAGACCAGAGAGTGAAGGGTTAAATTGTGGTGTGTAGCCACTGGAGTGCTTGAAGCCTGACATCAGTGTTTTGAATTCAACATAACCAGCCATTAAGTGGAGTGCAGATAAGAGAGGAGGGGTTATGGGAGAATTTCAGGAGGTTGAAGATGAGCCAAGTTGCAGCGCTCTGGATGAGCTCTGAGGGCGTAAGAGGCCAGACTACTGGTTAATGTTTAGCTCACCACTGTGGGGTTTTTTTTTCTGGTCCTCTGATTTGTGTCAGTGTCGGATCATATCACCATGTCTCTCTAGATTCTAGAAGCTTTATTTTTTGTATGTGTTAGGCAGGGAAGATTAAGCTAAAAGTTCAATTCAATGACAGGAATAAAACAGAACCGATTCTGAGTAGAATGAAACTTAAATGCAGAACATAAACAAGCTGATTTCAAATGTAACATTTCTGTTCTGGACCATGAGAAATGGAGTGAAATGAACTGAACCATTAGTGGTGTGATCATGTGCAGCGTAGATGGTGTTTTTTTATGTTTCATAATTTCTAATACCTTTACAGTATTTGGATTATGTTTTATTATATCTTAATAAATCATACTTCAATGTGCAAAATGTCTTAATATTGACATTTTTCCAAATCTGTATTTAACACTGACACGGTTCCTCTATGTGCAACTCTCAAGGGAAGTTGATAAAAGGCAGTTACAACATGACACTTTGACTATTAAATATAAAAAGTTTACCTCTGCATCAAAAAATGTGTCATGTGGGGGAAAACAGAAAACAGCAAGACACAAGGACTTCTGCATTCGTAATCATCAAAAATTCAATAACCCTACTTCCTCAAGTGACATTTGTATAACTTCAGTGAGACAGGGAAGTGCCCACTTCATAACCCGAGTTGTGCAGAGTACCTACTGTCAGCCACCTGTTTCTGCCTGACTCACATATCATCTAGCAGATGTAAAGAGCTGCTAGACTTGGCTACATATTCTTACAGATGTCCCACCACATATCCAAGAGACTTAGTCATTTGTGCTAAAAAAAAAAAAACCTCTCACCTTCACAACTATGAAACCACACAAAAAAACTTCACATCTTTTGTCTTGGTAAAATTTTACTATTGCACATTAATAAACTGGACCTGTTTTCAAGCTTCTGACTATACAAATAAACTGAGAAGAAATAAAAATGAATGACCTAGATCTCTTATTGTTTAAGGGACAGACAGTATCAAATTATTTGGATGTTCCTGTAAAACTATCCACTTAGTGGGATTTCACCACTGATCATGGCATGTCCTCAGAGAGCCTTGGCAACAAACGTAACCCTGTTTGTCTTCTTGGAATGGAAGCTGAGTCCACTGTGGACAGTATATTTGCTATCAGATTCTTTGTATCAACCGAATGCCTCTTTTGATACACAAACAATAGTTGGACTACCTGTATGGCACGTTAATGGAGTAGACTAAATCTGCCCTGGAAGAGAGTTTACCTTGGTGTGTTCTAATCTCAGTGAAGCTTCCCTTTCAGTTTTCCTTTGAGGCGTGGTGGCACCGTGCTCTTTGCACTAAACTTAAACTCCCTGACGTTCCCTTCTCAGTCGTCACGCAGCCCGAGAGCCAGCACCATCGGGAGTCCGACCCCGAGTATGAGAGTGAGGCTTTCCAGGAGCCCCAGGTAGCGATGCTGGTGGGTCTCAGCTCCCGTGTGCTGCGGCTGCTGCTGGAAGTCAGAGGAGGGTTGGCCTGTTCTTCCACTGCTTATCTCTGGGAGAACATGCACTGTTGCCACATACAGGAAAGTCCCAGCTGAGAAGAGCATTCCCACACCTGTCGCACTGAGCTGGCTCTGAGATGAACTGCCAGACTGCAGACACAAACACATCGAGTCAAATAATACCAAACCAATGACTGAAACTGTATAATACTGAGATATTATCTTTTGGCTGATTTCTTACTGCATGTAATATGAAGTAAGAGGTGATGGCAACAATAGGCGATGCAGCTGAAAAGGCCAGTAAATGTCCCTGAATGTACTTCTTTTCAAGTCCTGAGTGTATCAGAAAGGAAACCAAACCAAAAGCTGCAGGCGCCTAGGAGATAAGAAGGATGGTCAGGTCTATTACATCCTGTTTGTGATCAGCACTACTGTACAATTCAATGAAATGTTCTTTGTGGGAACCTCACCTTGTGTAGAATCACAGCAAAAAACACTATGACCTGCACTGTTACTTGACCTGTGGCCACAGCAGCACCCAGAGCAAATCCATCAGCTATATTCAAACAAAACTCTTGTTAGTGGTCTTAACAATCTACTTCCTCAAAATGGTGGATGAGTCTGTTTTTGCCTTGCCGTAAGCCAAGCTCGCTCTGAGCTGAGCTAAAGCCTGGAGGTTCATTTGAAACATAAAAGGCTGAAACAGTGAAGGAATCACATGCTGAATCACATGAGGACTTTAACAACTCCAGTGCTTTGTTGGGAATTTGCTTTGCTTGCAGCCTGGAATTTCTCGAAAACATCTTGTGTACCTTGAGCAAACACAAGCCAATTAAAAAGTGAGTGAGGTAAATATTAAGCTAAGTACCTGCAGCATGAATCACTAGCCCCAAAGTGGCTGTGATGCCGACGTTGTTAGACAAACGAGTCCTTTGGTCTGAAATGAGACATTGCACATCGCATATATTGTGGTGACATATTAAAAAGACACATGTGGAGTTGACATTCTGCACAGTGAAGCTGGTACTAGAGCTCTGCCAACTTGCCATGCATGGAAATGTAATTTCCAATCTGATCCACCACGAACATGAAGGTGAACCCGAAGGTTAAAGCCACGCCGATGAAGAAGCGAGATGGAAGGCCTCTCTCTGTGGAAGTTGTGTTTTTCTCACTGCCGTTCAGACCGGCTGGCACATCAGAGGTGGAGGATGCTGCGGAGAGATGATGAAGGACAGGATGAGCCTCTGATCAACAACCACACAAAATGATTCAATTTAAATTAATGAGCCTCTTTCATCCCTACGTGTTTCATCACTCCTTTCAAAGGGTTACAATCAAACACAGGTGTACATTTTGTGGGTGAGGGTGGCGTGGATTATGTCTGATCGGTTGGCAAGACTATAGAGAAAGGGGGGTTATCCAGATAAATAATAAATGTAATGAGGTCTTCATTTTCATGTTTGTATTTGGGCTGCTGGGTGTTAAACACCCCGCTCACCTCTCCATGACTCCTCCAGTAAACCCACTCCCTCTGGGATGGTGATGGCCAGTGCTGTGCCACACAGGAGTCCTGCCCCCAGGATGGAGACAAACTGCAGACTTTTCTGGGAACAGACACATGATTTCAGCTGACGTGTGTTATTCTTACCCACATGTATCTTGGAAAAACAAAACAGATGAAGCGATGTCTCACTATCTACGGGTGTGCATCACCGTAAAGCGGCCAAGTGTACGGGGGCACAAATAAAGGTAAAGGCTGCAGATTAAAATAAAGTCGTGATGCATTTACGGTCACTGAGGCGTCGTGAATGACTAATGTAAGGACTGTTACTTCAATGGGGAGTTAAAAATAATAATAATAAAAGACTTACCTCCGAAAGTCTGAACAGCAGTGGGATGAATCCAAGTAAAAAACAACCTACAAACATCGCAACCGATATGAAAGTAATAGCCAACCCCTCGTCCATGGCGACGACTTCTTTTTCTCTTTCTTTTCTTTTCTTTTTTTTTTAACACAAGTGGTGACTCAGTTTGACGATGTGTTGCATTTTAGTATTACGTCCTTCTGAAATCTGACAGTCTGCTCTCTGATGGCGTCTGTGGATTTCATCTGTCTGCTTATAACACACATTAAGTGCCATTCTGCCTTTCCACGTCGCACCTCGGTCTCCCTGCTCTTACGCACCAGAGATGCAACTTCCCTCCCACGCAGCACCCAGTGTCGG
This sequence comes from Toxotes lorentzi, assembly GCA_037833715.1. Lineage (NCBI taxonomy): Eukaryota > Metazoa > Chordata > Actinopteri > Toxotidae > Toxotes > Toxotes lorentzi. Next base: position 15,153,420 of record JBBMJY010000003.1, read on the forward strand.
ACGGTGAGAACTGCACCCCCCGCCCTCGCCAACCTCTGGCCCTCCAATCATCCACCTCCATTCCTCTTCAAAAAAAAAAAAAAAAAAAGTGACAGAAGTGGTGAGACAAAAAAAAAAAGATCGTAATAAAGACATTTCTATGGCTGTGTGAAATTTAATTGGCATTGACATTCTAGAGTCACAGCTTGGAAAACAGCTATTGCTTTAAAATGCTACCAGCCAAAAAAAATGATCAGCATTTTTTAAAATTTTTGCTAAACAGCTGTTACTGTGGCTGCAATCACAGTGTAACAGTAAATACTAAACATTAAACATTAAAATGATACAACATAGTGTAAGTGAAGAGCTAGAAAGTTAGCAAAATAAGTAATGTCCCTTAAACTGCACCATCTATCAAGGATTGCTAACATTAGCCACCATAAGCTAATGGTCACACTAGACCTGTGGCAGCAAAACATCTGAGTGTATTGAAGTGAACAGTATGTTTTACTCCATATTACTCTAACTTTACATGTGTGAGAGGAAAAAATGTGTTGTTTCTGCTTTCAAAAGTTTCATTTAGTCACTGTTCAACAGAAAATGCTATCGTCGACAAACTTGATTAAATACAGATTTATTGTTCAAATAGCTGGGGGGAGGGGAGTAGATATATACAGTATATATCTGTTGTACAGACGGCCCTTTGGAAAGAATGATGAAATGAGACAGTCAAAGGCTGAGATCTGCTACTGTTACTCTTCCTATCTAGAAAAAGGTAAAACTAAAAAAGCAGAGCGCACAAGAACACATTCTACATTGTGCAGTTTCAAAATGCAGCCATTTTACTGCCCATTCATTACACATGGTAGAAACAAGCTGAGAAATCCTATCAGAGTGTTTTTGACTGGATGTTGTTGTTGACAAAAACGGCACATTTATTTCCAGCGAGTCCCGCTGCCTGTACAGATCTTTTGAGGATAATCTAAAATAAAACAATTCATCATGATGATCCTAGATTTGGAATTAGCAAAAGACTACAGGAAATAACTGCAACCATCAGACTGACAAATGATTTGTACTCAAATGAAATGCCATAACATGGGACTGGGCACCAGTAAGTAACCAGCTGTGGTATAAAACTTTGAAATTTCTGGTTAGCTAGTGAACCATCTTTCTGAAGCTGTGTAAATACAGCGATCACTCAATTGCTTGAGCCACTTTCAACTTACCAAACGTTGTGAAATTAACCTACATTCAGTGTTTAAAAACTTAAGTTGTTAGACAGGATGAGATTTTTAAGTATCTGCATCAGAGATGGACAGTAGTTTTTTGACAAGACACATTCAGAGATGTCAAGATATCTCAGAGGTATAAAAATGAAGAAGTATAAAAAATAAAATCACCTTATCATGACTAGAAGAGCATCGGACTCAACGGTGTCAAACAATTCTCTCGTTATTACATAATAATAAGCCCATATGTGGTGCTAATATACCCATGGACAAATTATGGAAACAGTTTAAATTCACCATTTTCGTTGTAACACCTACGTGGGTCGTGCCCCTCTCTGTCAATCATATAAGTGAAAGTAAGATTAGTGCACATTTCCCACAATGCTTCTCTGAACAGCTAGATAACAATTTTTTTAATATTATGGTCCAATGGTAATAATTCATCCATAGTTACAGACTGTTGTGGTACTTTGCCTGCAGCTCTTTGCCCAGCTTTAACAACATTCTTGTTTATGTTTAATGGGGTAGCTCGTCGTGTACAGAAAAAAAGAGGCTTCTTAAATCCTGAGTTAGGTCAGACCTGCATGGGTATTTCATTTCACATGCAGTTTGTTACTTAGTGTTTGTTTGTAGTACATTTCTACTGCTCTGCCAACGACAAAGCTGGTAACTGGATCTGCAAATGGAATGTACAATTGTGGGGAGATCATAATAAGTTGTGAAGCAACATGAATACATTTTTCATTTTTGTCATCAGTGGGTGGTTGGGAGTAGGGGTGGGAGCACTATTCAATAGCATAAATTTAAGGTTTGTAAATGAGTATGATGATAAGTAGAACTGGACCTCATCCACTGGTGTAACTGCTAAACTCTCATGTGTGGCCTAGCCCAAGATTTGATGAGCTATCACCAAAAACTGAGCAATTTGGGTTATACAATCTAAAACTCAGCACTAAGTACTGGGAAATGGGAAACTGTAACAATGCTCAGTGACAACTGGAACTTACAATGTACTACCTACATGATGAAGAGGAGAACCTGACAGACGGCTGAGCGGTAAAACCCTCAGTAGCCACCTAAACTGAATGCTAATTTGAAAATCTCTGCATACATACGTAAACATTACGGGGGAAAAAAAATAACATTGAAAACAACAGATAACGAGAACTAGTCACAATGAGTATTATCTGAAACTGACCCAGAGAAACCCCAAAAGGCCTTTCTCTCCATCCTCTGAGCTATGCAAGAGGATCAGCAGGCTCTTGGCCTCCAGTCCTCCTGCAGCAAGCTGTGTGAGGATTGTCCCCTACTGGGGGGCAGCATCAGTAGCAGCAGTCCAACAGAAGTACCAACACAAAGGCTCAGGGACCGAACAAAAAAAATCATTATCAGTGTAGTGTGTCAAGATATGAATTATCTTCTTCCACAGTTTAGGGATGTATCAAGCTTAACAGCAGTTAAAATTCCATGCCTACAAATAAATACCATGTCAAAAAAGGTTATTACACAAATCTAGAGTTTTGTAGCTGTACAGTGTCAAAGCATCCAGGAGTGTTAGTCGCTAGGTTTTTTTATTCTATCTAGTTTTTCTGAAAGGCTTTTATGGAATTGGAAGAACCGTTTTGGGACCAACACATCAGCACAAGACCAAGCTATCTGCTGGTGTGGAAAACTCTTCTCTTGCTCCCCACTCTCATAAGCTGCTTATTCAAGGGAAAGCATCTAGTGCAGATAATTAGAGATACTAGCAAAGGATTATGGGAAAATTCCTCCATCCTTTGAAATTGAAGGCATGCTGTACTACAGTACCTCAGTTAAACTTGATCTTATAGGACAGGTCCTCTCTTTGAAGTGCAATAGTGTTAAGGAAAAACATACAGAATATCACTCCCCATACAAGACAAGGCAAAAGATTCTTCATTTGTGCATTAGTGTCTTTCTTTCATGGGTCCATGCGCAGTGTTTTAGGGTGTGCCTCAGCTACATGGGGGCAGAAAGATGTTGCTCTCCTTGCACTGTCAGCGTACATTCCCTCTGCAGGAACACAAATGCTGTGGTTTGGTGAGACCCAGTGAAGGAGATGCAGATGAGTCCTTGAGCGACAGTCCATTTAATCCTTAGTACACAGTGTGCTTATGTTAGTGTGAAGTCCCTCAATGGAGGTTGAGATACTTTGGAGAACTGTTGGTTCAGTTCCTGGTTAAATTCACATGTTCAGTGCACTCCTCAAGTTAACGTAGGGGATTTTTTTTTCCTGTTCCAGGCAGTGTCACTGCCGCACTTCATTATCGATGAGGCTGTCCTCACCAGACTGGAAGTCCTCATTCAGGCCATTTTCGACATTGATTATTTCCTCGTCCTGCGAGGACCCCTGGCCGTCGTCCTCGCCACTGCCCGAACCAGCCTCCTCTGAATTTGGGTCTTGAAGTACCTGAGCAATGTACATCTGCTGTATTGGAGAAAATGAAACGGAACGTTAAAGTCTGAATGCTAGTTCACATTTCAGAATAAGTTCTCCTTACAACAAAAGGTTGTTTCTGTGGGTTCTTACACATCCTGGTATTTTTCTTTCCCCGGTTGTATTTGGGTCCTACACTGGGTTGTGCATCATTGCAAAAGTTCATTTGTATTTGTTAGAACCATAAATGTATGAGATATTTCTTTTGCAGTTTTGATGTTCTTTTAAACTACACAGGTGTTACTTTGTGCAGAGGTAGTGGTGTCTTGTGAAGGCCCCCCAAATCTTCCAGATATAATCTGTTAAGCAGCGCCTGACTGACTTTGTTCTTCATGCCTTGACAAAGCCTAAGCCTGTAGGTGCTGACCATAGGGTCGGTTTTGAACATAGTCAAAACTGACCCTATGGTCAGCAAGTACAGGCTTTGGCAGTGTGTCATGCCTCTTTCCACTGTTTGGTGCTGAGGTACATATTGATGTTAAATAAACATGACTGAACACAGACCGCTGCCTTGTTGGCGGCAGACGTGCACACTGGACGTCCATTCTCCAATCCATCAACCTCCTGGGTGTCAATCTGGGACAGAAAACACACAGTTAACATATGCAGCTGAATATAAAGCTGGTATAAAATATAGGCATGGTGAATTAAGACAACATCCGTGATATGAAAAAAAAAAAAAATGGGTGACTATTTTGTTACCTTGTAGTTGTGAGCACTGAGATATTTAAAATGTCCGAAGCAGACGTGAGAGAGGCAGATAATGATTGTGATGATCAAAACTATAAACGTGAACATGGATGTTGCAGCTGAAAACCCTGGGGGAAAGAAAGTGGAGGGACACTTGTTTAAAAGGTGCTTGCACTTCAAGGTGGCAGATATACTGTAAATACATCTGGGCATGTGTTAGGACATTAGTGGCCTGTAGATGGAGTCCTCTTCTTACCCGAGCGAACAGTTGAGAAGAACAGAAGCCAAAAGAGGCAGAGAATAGGAGCAGCCACCACTTGGTTGACAGCTCCAGAATGGATCTTCTTGTCCAGTTTGGATGGGAGATAGGCGTAGTACATGTTGTACCTGTCTGCTAGGTGTTTCAGCAGCATGTACATCAGCCCTGCACAGGGAAGGGAGACACGGCGATCAGTGGAAGTAATCTAATTAGTCCTGCTGATAAGCTTCTGTATGAAGAACAAAACCACTGTATACTGGCTGCCCTCTGTGTGTTTCTCCTGCAGTAATTTAATCAGCACACTATTATGATTTGAAACAGGAGTAACACAGCAGAGACACTAAAGTGTAGCACTCACCAAAAGGGACGATGATTGGGCAGGTGATGCTGTAGGTCATAACCACAGTGAAGACGCACATCATCCAGGCATACGCTGCCCCAAACTGGAACTCATAGGCTTGGTGCTATGGAGACGATGACAGGATATTAAAGACAATTCAAAACCTAAACATCCCAGTTTCAATATCTACATCACATGAAGCTGATTAACAGAATAAAAAACATTTCCAGCCTAATGTTAAAACAGATTCTCATGGATTATGGTTTATATGACATTAATGGCTCAGCTTTCTGAGTTTTAGCTGCTTTATTGCCTTGTTCATGCACATAACAATGAAAATTACATCCTCATTTAGTTTCAGTGTAGATTTGTGTTCATGTAAGAGATCACTTACATAGAGCTAGTACTAACATTTCACATGGACTCATAAATTATTTCAACTTGCTAACCAGGGCAGAGACTAACCCTTTTAACAGTCCTTCGCTCGGCCGCAGAGCGAGCCAGGCAGAGGCGGATCATGTACATAAGTAGGCCGGGGATCCGCAGCAAATCCATGGCATTTCCAATGAACGCAGACGCAATGACATAATTAACAAAGAAGGCTCCATTGTCGGGAAGGAACACACACCTTAAGAGCAAAGAAAAAGGTCAGTATAACTACAGACTGAAAACAAAAAAATAGGCTCACACTGAAGTTTGAAAATGCATTACTGTAGAAGAACTCCAAATTAATTTAACCACAGGAGACCCAGTTATGGTATTTCTAAATAACTCTATCAAGTATCAATTTTCAAAATTCATTTAAACTGGTTTGGTACCAAACAAACTGGACTGTTACAGACTGGACAGAGTAGTATTCAGACATCCATAAAAATAGGCTACTTACTCAAATCTCACTTTAGCATCAGCCAAGAACCTTTTGTCAAAAAGCCAACGGAAGAAAACATCCAAACTGCAAAGAAAGAAAGGAAAGGAACCAACTAAAATATTTAAACTGACAAAAAAAAATTACTGAAGTATAACTTCACATTTACTTGTATTGCAGGGATTAAAAAAAAAAAAAACAAACAAAAAAAACATGCTATACCTGCTGAGTCCAAGGGAGGGCAGCAACAGGACCATGAAGATCAAGAAAGTGTAGCATTTATGCATTGTGGTCCTGTTCTCCCCAGAGCTATAAGGCCAAATGAAATATTTACCCATATTAAAAACAGAGTACACATTCAAACAACCTAACCCTCAGATGGGAATGAAAACAATATGAATATGCAAAACTATGTAAACCACTGCAGGAGGTGTGAATCCTACCGGGTCCAATGGGCTTCAAAGAAGGCAGAGTAGTAGACAATGGTAGGAAGTAAGGCGGAGAAGGACCACAGAAGGAGGGTGGGGAAAAACTGGGTGATGATTGGATTCTGGAGTGCAGATCGGAAAGACATGGACATTTTGTGTCAAGAAACAGAGTGGTGAATTTCTGTGCCTCTGCAACGGCATGCAGACTTGTGATGGCTCTGATTTGAACATTGTTAATGGTTATTTTTACTTCAACTTCAACAACGTCTTGCAATGATTCCTCTGTATCAGTATGGTAATGAGAAGGACGCCTTAACTGAACTCTAAACACTCACATTTAGGTACTCCACTGGTTTGGTGACATTGAACTTGTCCATGGTTGAGATGATGATGGCTGGGGTGGTGAGGAAGAAAAGGAGGAGGAAGAGGACACAGTTGATGATCAAGCAGCGGAGCCACCAGGAGAATCCTCCCACTGACAGATGCTCCCTGTGGGATAAAGGTTATGTAGCGGTTAAACTGACACTGGGTGATGGCCCGCAGTTATGGACACAGCTGGCCAGTAAACTGATACTGCAGCTCAAAAACCAATTTGTCATCTGGTGTGAGAAAGTCTCCTCGAAGTGGACTGAAGTTCAATCATATCTCAGCGTGATGTTAAGGACATAGTAGAGAATATGTGACTTGATTGTGTTCTTACCAGTAGACATTTTGTGGATCAGGGGCGTAGCTGACAGTCCAGTTCTGTGTGTGCAGCTTGGAGCTAAACTGAGAGCTCTTGGGCTCCCGACGACAGTGGCAGCCCTGACACTTGCAAGCATTAAAATCCTTCAGAATTCTGAGAACAAACATCCATGCAAAGAAAGAACAGACATTGCGGCGGGTCAAGAGTTATATGTCAATTTAAAGAACAATCACACAGATACACTTATTTGGCCTTGTGTGAATGTACTTACATGGCAGTCATGGACTCATTCTGAAAGGTAACAAAGGCCATTCCTAAAGGTTTCCTGTTGACCTTCTCTCTCTCCTTCCTGTAGTCGTCTTTTAGTTGTCCCTCCAGCTTGGTGTAGTAACTCACTGCCTCTTCCTATGAAGGAGTATATGATGTTTGTATGTATTTTACTTTAACCCTAATAGCCAGTACCTTAGATTACAGTATGGGTGAATATCAGCTAATAGACAGGGTTAACTGCATGATTAGCTATAAATATAATGATGTAAATATCAAACTATAACTGTCTTTTGACAGTATTCTTACTAAATGTGGAAACTATCTTCACTCTATTTTACATCTGGCATACTAGGCAGCTTCTGAAATTATTTATATGAGCATCAGTTTCATCAGTTTGGTACACAATACCAAGCTACCAAGATTTAAACAGAGTGTAGCTCACAAGTTAGATAACGTGAAACTGTGGCAGGCTAAACCTGCTACTTTGATACTATTGTGAAGTGGATAGGCTCCTAGTTTAATCAACTAGATAGTTGTTAGTGTTGTATTTTAGCATCCTGAAATCAGTTAGGCTCTATCGTTCTACTCTGGATTTTAAAGGTTTTCATAACTTTATTTTAAATATTATTTGTGTTTTGATGAAGTACTGATTTCTAACATCCTGGTACCGTTGTACTACATAAATAAACCAAGTAAAATCTAATCCAGTTTAAAAAAAAAAAAAAAAAAAAAGCAATACACAAACAACTATAACCTCAGAAAATATATAAACAATAATAAGATGGTTAAAGCCAATTCAGCCAATTCTTCATCAAGAAAAGTCTTCTGTTTATGTAGAAGAAGAAAAATTCTTTATTGTCTATGTATGTTTTTTTTTTTTGACCTCTGCACTGAACCCATCCGCAGGAGCAGTTGGTGTTAGCCGTGGATATTGATAGAGGAGAAAGCAGTCCAGGGATTCAAACCGGTGATCTTTTGGTCCCACAACCGATTATCTAACCTCTCCACTGTGGCTGCCTCACGTAGTGATCATATTTACACTAATCTGCTTTCCTCATTCAACCACTTACTGCACCATGTCACGTCTTACAGTTAATTATATACAAACAGCTGGCTGACGTACTTTTAATATGTCAGTGATCCAAATATGAAGCCATATATGTAGCAGTCTACACAAGGAGCATCGTGACTAAAACCAAAATGCAGACAAAATGTGTTTCGATTTGCTGCTAGATCTGCTATTTTAAGAGCAGGTACCAGCATCTTGCACTGCTTACGTTTTTCCTGCTTAGCCATGCTTCTCCACAAATCAAAAATCAGACAGTCTTCCTTATCCTGACCTCAAAAACGCTGTTATTATCAGCCACAAAACAAGTTTCAGGAGTATGTTACGGTACGTTAGTCTGACCTGCTCACAGCCCTTGATGATGCAACAGCAAAGGTGTCCACAGGGCTTTGGGTTGATCATGGTGGTAATATGCTCCTTGGCCTGCAGGTCAAGGAAGAATTTCTTGTTGCGCTCTGCCTTCTTCCTGCATACAAAACATCAGCTGTGTCAGACTAAAGAAAGACTGTTTGAGTGAATCATGCTCAGATCCTGGAGCCAATAAAACATTAACCAAATATGACCCAAAAGCTACAAAAGGGCAAACACACACACACACACACACACACACACTTACAGTTAAAGCACTGTTACCTTTCAGAGTTAAGATACATGAGCCTGGCCACATCGTAACAGATTCGAGCTTCCAGTACAGCACAGTTTTCATACGCAAGCCTAAGAACGAAGGGCAGGGAGGGAGAAAATGAAAGAGTGGATGTATTTACAGAAACAGAAATGTACACATAGTGCACTACTTACACATTCTTGACAACAACAGCAATGTACTGACAGCAGATGACATCTCTCTACCACATTACTGGCAAGTCAAAAGAGGCAAGAATGCAACGGCCACAAATTGTCAAATGCTCTGACCATTTTTCTTTTTCATTGGAAGTTTCGAGGGTGGGTCGGTTGTAGTTAACTGTGGAGGGCTTTTTGCAGCGCACGAGCAAAGACACAATTTTGGTTAATACTATTTGGCTGAGTAGGACTTGAGCCAAGCACCCCCCTCCTCAGTCTTGACACATGACTTGCATAATCCTGCTCATCACGCTTCGAAATGGACAATTACACATATAGACCCATCCCTGTCTGATCCAGCCATAAGGACGAGGACAAAACAGCTGCTTCTAACAGGAAAAGGCATGGCTCTCATACAGCTTAATACAGTTACTGCACAGCTTAAACCCATGACGGCAGTGTGGTGTAACCGTTTTATACGCAGACAGATATAAGCATTAAGAGATATTACTGAGAGATGGAGTCTGGACACCGCTGAGAAAGATCTTGACGAGTGCTTACTCAAAGTGTTGCTTTATCTCACTCTCCTCTGCATATTTGGAGATTCCATTGACAAATAAAGTGCGTTTTACCTGCATGGAAAAATAAAGACAAGGCTGTAATTACCAACAACATTCAGACCCATGTGTCCAAAAGGAGGATTTCCCAAAAGCATGCCACTCACCAGATCATCCTCCTTGTAGTGCATCTTGGAGGTGTGCCGTCTCATGCTGTACACCGTCAGTAACAGGTAGAGAAATGCAAAGATGGTGTGCAGCCACAGTAGTGCATTACTGGAGAAATAAAGGGTAAAAAAAAAAAAATTAGTAACAGGGTTAGACAGTATAACAGTGCAACTGAGCACTTTAATAGTGCAGCATACAGTTTCAAAGTAGAGTATGTGCTAAATTAAGGTGATGTTATAAGAACTACTCACTCAGCATCCAAATTTGCTATAGTGGTTCGCCCAAAACTATAGGCGTTGTTTTCTGTAGAACAAAATATAATTTATTTTAGTGCATTATATTGTATTGCACTGCAAGTAATACAGCAAAAAAAATATTCTCAAAATTTACTAGGATCCTCTGGTGGCAAAACTCCAATCAACTCACCAAGTAGATTTCCAGAGAAGTTAACAGGCAAGATGATGCCCACTGAGAGCACGCCCACCACCACCAGCAGGCCAATGATATGGCGCTGAAAGGACAAGTAATGCACTGCATCCTCACCACACTTCTCCCTTATCTCTTCGTCCCTACAGAGAGAAAACACCAACAAAGTCAACTACTTCAGAGCAAAGCAGACAACACTTTTATATTCATTGTAATCAGCGTTACACCAATTTGTAAGTGCTGTAAGTATCCTGACTCACTTGATGCGGAAAATAGCAGTTAGCCAGGAGCAGAAACCCTAAGAAAGAAGACAACAGAGAACTGTGAGGGTGTTGTACCAGCATTCACAGTTCCACATCCTATAAGAAAGAACACCATGTTCTATTTTATAAGAACAGCAGCATACTTACTGTGTCTCTTTGATCGATGTCCACAGAGCTAGAAACGGAAGTGAGGCGTTCATAGCGCTCAGGTGTCTCTGATGTCATGGCAGAGGCCACACTGTTTGCGGAAGACACAACACACAGCATTTGCATGATGTTATACAACTACCAAACATCAGCATGTACCGCAAGGGGATGTTAGTTCTTTGCACCTCAGGACAGTGGGACTACCATCAGTATGAAAACACAAAACACACACACACACACACACACAAACACGTGCCCTGAAATGGACTGAAGAGATTCACCCCTGTTTGTCCTGTGTGGGCTGCACACAGGATTTGTTTTGGTAAACCAGCCAACCAAAGGAACAATCTCTGCAGCCACATTTCATGCAGCGTTAGGAGTAAAGAGCCTACTTCACCCAGGTTGAGTAAACCATAACTGTCAGAGGAATGGTTGTGCTAAAGAAAAGATAGAAGGCAAAGCTCTACACAAAAGAGTATTCACAGAGGAAACAACGCAAACCCAGCGATCATCAAGAGGGCAGATTTATGGAGTTTGTCCAGCACAGCCACAGGTATATTACTGTACTTACTATATACAAATTTGACTGTGCTCCTCAGGGAGGTCATGTCAGTTCAGTATAAACATAACTAAAAAATATGAAGAGGACACAGGCCCTGCTGGAGTTCCAACATTGGTTCAGTGCTGAATACTACATGGAAGAATGACGTCACCCAGGGCTCTAAGAGATCTCTAAAGGAATGAGAAGAGAGCCTGCGGCTCTATTCCACCGTCAGTCCTCCTCTCCCACATTCCTGTGAGAAGTAGCAAGGGCTTGTCTCAGCTCTAGACATGATATACTGTGGGTGTTAGGGCCCATGTTAGGGCCTGTATATGAACAACCACAGATCAGGGAAGCATTACCTCTCCCTGTAAGCATCCTGTCTGTGCGGCTCATGCAGTGCGCTCACAGAGAAGAAGTCCGAGCTTCATAAAGAGGTCAATACACAGATTACCACACACAGATCTGATTAGGAAGGTGAGAGAGGACAGGGACACCCAACAGCAGAAGTACAAGAGTGACAAGGAGAGGAAGAATAATTAGGAGCCTGGTACCGGAAAACGCCTGGAGAAGGAAGAAAAAGAACTAAACCATCAAGAGTTAAAGAAACACACTGAAACCCACAGCGTCCTGGGCAGAATGGACAAGAGTTATGAGTTAGGTTAACTACGGAGAGAGGAAAGGGAGAGAGGAAAAAGGCAGTGAGGCTACAATATGGAGATATAACATACTATTCCCGATCATCCAGGCGACTGTACTGCTGATCCATTCGTCTGGTAAAAACAGAAGCAAAACAAATCCATTCAGCTCAGTTAAGAGGAAATGGCTCTATCGGCCAGTAACGGTGCTGATTCAAAGAAGATCTGGGGGAACATATTACACCACAGGTATACCAATGAAGGTTTCTGTTCATTCTGGTAAACATTGTCAAGCCATATAAATGCATTTATGGTCAATTATTTGATAAAACCCTTTCGTTTATTTTAGTTGAGTCACTGCTGATGTTGCTGGAACAGCAGACAGATCAAATTGCTAGCATGCTTCCTAGAAAGATAACAATAACTTCTCAGAATTTACAAGAATGTAAAAGACAGACAATGGTCTCAAGTAAGCACAAGGTCATGAGACAACAAACTACACTTCCTGTCTATTACAAATGTGTCCCATGCTGCCATCCCCCTCTCATCCTCCCACCATGCTGCAACCCCATTCTCTGCTCACATGCAGCTGCAAAAATAGTGTAGCTGCAACATCACACAAACACAGCAGGGGGATGTAGGTGATAGAGCACTGTGTCATGTACTTTCCAGGGTTCACAGTCAAATAGGTCTGTAGAGATGTCTCATATCCCTCTCTCCCGATTCTGATGGGTCCTTTTGTTTCACCTCATGGTACGGAATTTAAAAGGAGTAGTGTCGGCCCTTGTTGTTAAGTGTCTCTTTGGCTGCTTACGTTACTTTTCTCTTTGTTTGATCAGTGTGTAGACATCAATTTCAAATTATCCTAATATATCTGGCAGCTTATCATCACATTATCGTGGGGAACTACAGTCCATGGGCCTTAGACACAGACAGTGGTTTTAAAGTGGTCTGGGAAATAGATCTAAAGGGGCTTTTAAAGTGCTAATAGTTACTAATCATCTGTATCTTCCCTCCATTTCAGGCTTCTTCCAACTCCCGCTTGGCCTTTCTATCTCATAGTGAACAAATGATTTAACAGGTGACAAAGCATGAAAATGTCAGTGTACTTTATTGCCATTTAAAGGGAAAGTCCTGACACTGACTTCCTGTCTGGAGTACCGTCCTTGTGATTTCTGCTTCTGTCGGAAAAAAAAAAAATTACGCAACACCACATTCAGAACCATAGGACATAGGATTTTTAAGTGTTAGTGATAAAATGGGTCTTTGGTAGATAAACGAAAAAAGGGTTGACACAATCGTACCTCCTGAGACAAGGCTGCCATAGCCACCCTTTGGTATAAAGCTTTAGTCACATTTTGCCCATTGACCTCAATACACTCTCTGACTATAGGCAATTTTCATCAATGTCCAACAATGGCTCTGTATCATTTGCACTGCTGAAACTTCAGGAGAATGTTTATGTTAATATGTAATTCATATATATGTATATTTTAGGTATTTTATGTTAGTATCTTTAGGCCTCTGTACCAAACAGTTAACTTTAGACAGTGGTATCTACCAAATATTAATCATTAACCACAAGTGTGTATTGAGAACTTGATACATGTATAATGAAATTGTCAACCATAGTTGATATATCAGTGCTTGTTGGCCATAATGTTATTGTTTTTCATGACTCATAAAAAGTCAGTCAAAAAGTGTTGGTACTGGACCGTCTAGTGCAGGACAATGTGTTCTAATTACCTGTCAGCATCGGTCACCAAAGCGAGGCGCCCGTAGTCCCATGCTACTTTTCTCAAGATGGAGAACACAAACAGGAGCCCCTATAAGTACAAAATAAACAGTGGCTGTTAACACCTCTCGTCTATTTACATTACAGAAATCTACTGAACAAAAGTTACATAACTGTTTGAAGGTGTTTATCATTTAAAAACACACTCCTGGAAGTATTTCACCTCAGTTCTGAGAGTAATGAAGACAACCCATAAATCGAAGGGCTAGCATGATCTGAATATTTTGATGGCCGTTGCAAAAATATATACATTAGCTGTAGTAACTGGGCACCCCATTTGACGGACAGAGACTCACCAAGAAGCACATAAAATCAAGGGCGAGGACAGTTGGTACCCCCCCGAAAGGCAAGCCCTGGAGTACTGTACTGCGAATTCGGGCCGAGTAACAGTAGTCCTTGGTGGAATTGGACGGGGGCGTCGGGCAGCTCTCTGAATTAGAGCATCCTTCCGCCCCCCACATGACGATTATCAATATCAACACTCGGAGCATCACTCACTGCAGCATGTTGTCAACCTGTAAAGACGAGGCAAAATTGTTACAACACTAAGTATTCTGATTATTACTATTCCCTTCAAGCCATATTGGCCAAACCATATGGGTCTATCATGGACAAACACATTCAAATTTTTTTTTTTGTCATTCTTGTTGAAATTTTTTACTTGGAATTTATTCAAGCAGCACCCTCTCTAAACATGCTAGTTGACAGAGTTCTTCTCTGTTTTTTCATTGTTGAATTATTTTGTAGTGTTATGTGGCTTTCAATCAGCGACCCTACCGCAGCAACTCCAAGGCTGCTTTGTTAACACTAGAGGCCAGCTGATCAACCTAAAGCCAGCCAGCATGGCAACCGCAACAACGGACAACCCCACAGAAATCAGGAGTAGGTTACACATATAGGATACACGCCCCCCCTGCCTCTGTTAACAGGGCAACCTCACGTGACTTCATTCACTGTTGTTACCGCAAGACTCCGCACCCCAGTGCTTCTTCATGGTCTCCGGTGACACTGGACACACTACTTTTTGCGCATTTGCATTTGTATAGTTCATCTATTCATTTGCTGTGTATTTATTATTATTACTATTTTATATTACCATTTTATAGCATTTATTTTTATACTCATTTAGTCCCTTTTTCCTACCTGCTTGCTGAGCAACTGTAACAAACAATTTCCCTGCAGGGATCAATGAAGGCTTTCAGATTCTGATTCTCCACGGACAGAAATGCATAGATGATGGAAATAACTGGAAATTTGTTCCCCCTTCCTCCTGAGGCTGACTTTTCTGTCTTGTCATTAGTCACATGTTCTGCTGTTGCTTTTCACCACACACACGACAACTGAAATCAGCTTGTTTTAAATCACTGTGCATTTTCTGTTCCTTGTTCATGGCCAATATTTGTTCCACTGACATACAGTTAACTTTGCCCTGAATATAAGGACAATAACAGCAGTAAAATGAAAGCAAAAATGTATATTCTGGACACCAAGGTGTCACTGCACTGAGGCCGTCACATTAGCAATCAGCAATTCCTGTCCCTATTAAGTTGACAGAGAATAACATCGGTATCTCATTGGAGACATGATTCTGGCCAAATGACAAATTTCAAAGTCCAACATTCACTCTCCTTTAGTTTGTATTTGGGTCAGAGGACCAACACAGTGAGCTAAAAACCCTGACAAGTCAGACTCAATAGATGTGGCCTACTAGGATAAGCCTCATATTGCCTATCTTTATATTACACTCTCCCTTTTAGTCTCTGGTGCATTTCATTGAAGAAACAACAAGCAGCTGGCCTGACCAGTGACCTAAAGGTCAATAATGGAAAACACAGACAAAACATGAATAGTTTATGATGGATAGTGAGTCATATGAGAAATGTATCTTATAAGATCCTGAGCAAGCCCAGATAGTCCTTCCTCCTGCTCTGGCACACAGCACAAATGAAGTCTGACATCTTGGTGAGTCTTCCTAACACCAAGGTCCACATTCACTGACACAGATGGGGAAGCTGTTGGTCAGGAAACAGATCTGGATGACCATTCAAACTCCATAGCAAATATGAGGGGCAGGGCAAAAGTACTGCTAGCATAAAACAAAACACTATCCATGCAATCAGTACCTATAGTAGTATCTGATGACATATCAAAATAAGCCTACACAACGCCCTATACAGCAGCCCTCGAGTTGTAAAATATGAGAGATATTCTACTGACTTAGGCATGAACAGAAATGAGCCAAAAAAATATTGGTTTGAGATGCTGAAAACTAAAGGCTGTCACGCACTGAAGGTGTCATATTTCACACAGACTGAACAAACAGCACGGAGAAGGCGCGTAGGTGCTCTAGAGAGTGCTGGCGAGTGTGTTTGCACAGTTGCACTGCTTTACTTGTGCCCTTCGACCCACTATTACCAGCAGCATTCATGATGCTGCTCATCTGCCCTAACACTAACTCATTTATCCGCTCCCTGGAATGCTGTGACATCAGTGGAGAGGGACGCAGCCAGAGCTGAACAATAAGCCGATAGAGACCACAGGGTTCAAATGGACCGGTCTCAGCCCAAGGAGGACACAACATACCCCCCTATGCCTTCAGCGACACTGCTGCACATCCTGGACCCATCGCCACAGTTCCAGCTGTTTAAGATTCAACCCCGACTTAAAAAGGACTCAAGCAGATCTCAAAAGCAACTTAATAGAACACTTAAGTTATATAAATGTTACTTATGGTGCAGTGAGTTCAACCCTTGGCTGTTATACCAAAACAGGTCAAGTACTATATATCTTCTTGGGTGACAGGGTTACTTTTAAAATGTATACAGCATATATCAGCATATGTCATTTTTATTTGTTTTTAATCTACAGCAGCTGGACACAACAACACAAACAACACCCGAAAACACAATGCAGCAGCAAATAAAATCCTCCTATCTTTTTGAGGCTTATAACTGATTGGCAGAGTAGAGCTGAGTCAACTGCTCTTTGACTCAAAAATTGAGCATTATATATTTTTTAAGGTGGTATTTATAACAGGATTTCATTGCATTGACTGGTCCTGATATTTTGCTCACAACATATGTCTTCTTGTTTTCCTGGCCATTTGTCTCTGTTTAAGGTGCCCTCTGGGGTTTTCTTTTAAACAAACAAAAGCTGTGTTCACATTGAGTTTCTCACCAAAACACATCATGTTTATCATTTAGGTCCCGTAAATGTGCTGAGTGCATTTCCATCTTCACAGAACATTTGCAAAGTCGATTTTTAAAAAATATCTTCTAAATAATCATTTGCCTTTGCTGGTGCATTTGTATGTTGATGTGCAGATACTGGGAGGCCCTAACATGTCTTTAGTGTAATAGCCAACATTTGAGACAAAAGTCTTATACTAAAACTAATTTTGATTTTATTGCCATTTCAATGTCTGGAATAGCTTTTAACTGCAGTGTGTGATTGCAGCATGACTCAGCGGCACAGAAATACTGTGCCACCTTTCCACCTGATGCTAGTTGCTATGGTACCATCAGTCTGGCACGTTTTCTCAAAATACAAATAAACATAAAGGGATGAAGGCAGTGAGGGAGAAAATCTCATGCTTGTCCATTGGAAACTCGATCTAGAGTGAGTCTGCTATTTGCTCTGCACCTTCAGCAGGCAAAACACTGTGGTTTGTCCGATTGTCAGGGACAATGTGTGTGTTTTTTTTTTCTTAGTTAAACAACATCAGAGCAAAACATCTACCAGGACAAATTAAATGAAAAAAGTCATACACTACAGTGCATCATTAAGTTTCATGAGGGCAGCTGCATGTCTATTATATGCTAATAAAACAGCTGCTGATCTTTTCACTTCCAAATGAACCTCAATCTTAATAGATAGAGAAATTGAAATTGAAACTGCAGAACAATCATGCCTTCCATCTACAAATAGCAACGGGACACACTTTGATGACTTTGTCCATTTAAAACTACAGTTTTCCATCAGCATATGAGTCATTATTCCTGTAATCTTCATAAGTTAAATATTTAAACAGGCTTTATCCAATACTAATAGTGGGTTGTGAATTAGGTTTGCAGGAGTCAAGCACCACCAGTGTGAGATGCTCCACCTTACTTGCCCTACTAAATAAAACCAAATTTAACAAAGGAGGGACACACAGCACCTGCCAACAGTAAATTTAATTGGTTTCGTTCTCTCTTTTACACTTGCACATAATCCAGATAATGACCGGAAACCTTCAATGTATTATGCTATTTATGATTATCTGGTTGGATAAGTAAAGACAGCCACTCCCTTGAAGTAGGAAACTATTGTGTGCTCCCAGCAGGAAGGACAGAAGCAATCTATAAAAGTTCCACTAATATTTCTCCTTGGATGCTTACTCATCCTTCCAGCAACAACAAAAACAACTCCGTGACAAATATTTACAAGTGTTGGTTCAAAATGATCACCTGGTAAAGACTTTGATGTTTTTCACAACACACATCAAAAGTAACATCTATTGTATAACATTTAATACTATTATAGATTATCCTATAATATATTATTTTAACATATATGCATTCTTGCCATAAATTCTCCAATAATGCTGAGGGCTGATTATATTCTTTTCAACATATTAGCCTTGTTGTTATTTGCCTATAAATTATTAATCACTGCCCAGTGGCGGAGTTTTGATTTTCACATACAATGATGATTGTCAGAGTGCAATTTCATACTCATGTCACAGCATACATGTCACTTTAAGGCTACACACAATGCAAAGCAAATGAGGAAAAAAGTTAAATGTTGGAGCTCAAATAAAATATCTTTCCCTGATGACGTAGATTAATGTGTACATAATCAGTATTTTTTAATCCAAAATGTTTGTAGTGAAACCTCATAAACTCATTCCTTCAATAGAGGAGAGATCACGTAAACATTAAGATCAGACGGAACAATAAATTAAAGCTGATGCTAAATGAAGACTATTTCACTGAACAGAACAAAACATATTTTCTCATCTAAAATCATCAGCACAGCTTACTCACTGTTGTACCAGTCCACTGAATTACATTATCTCAGTAAGGGTAATCTTGTTACAGTAATTGAATACTACCTTCAAAAGACGGAGGGATGTGTATCAACGCATCATTTAATTGTCACAGGATGAAACAGTTAGAGCTATTCAGTCAATTAATTGTTTTAGTGATTTATATCGTATTAATACCATGCATATGTATATATTTATGGCATATACCATGTACTACCATGTGTAGTTGCTGTCAGACTAGTGAGGCTCTTGGTTTTTGTTTTTATTTTATCTTGTATGAATTCTGTATGAGCAGTGGTATGTCAGACTGATACTACTTCTTCTTGAAAGGCTTTCCATCAATATTCATCAATCCCACTGGGCCGCAGTGTGGCTGATGAAGAAATTATTAAGGCTGCTAGCAGCCAGCTCATGTTTATCCCTTTATAGGCTATGAGCAAGAAAACACTTAGGGCATTAACTGTCACAGCCAGGCTGTGACTAGTCCATGTCAGTGAATCCAGCACAGTTAACCTGTTATTGTCAGTGGATTATCTAAATACAGCATTACTCAACCGCTAGTGTTAACTAGATAGCTGAGATATGTTAGGAATTTCTGATCTTCTGCTGGTTATCTGAAGGTGTCAAAAAAAACAAACCAACAAAAAAAAAAAAAAAAAAAAAAGCGCACAGCCACGCACTATGTAAAACAATTTTCTGAATTACCCGAATAATATCCGAACCTATCGCCTTAATTTATCTATCTTATTATGAAGAGCAGAATAAGATCACAAACAACAAACCAAACCCGAGGAGCAGCAGGCGAACTTAATCTGGGGCTTGTGGCTCGAGGGTGGCAGATAATAAAATAACCATGAGTGTCACAGTCACCTATTTTAAGACAAAACCAGAATGATCGTAACTAACCTACTCTCATTTATTGATACTTACTTGCATCAATAATGGAAACTAACATTGCTTTTGCTCTTACTGGAGCTCGTTAGCGTTCGTTTAGTTAGCCTAACGCTAACGGTAACGGGATGTGTTTACTCGTTTATTGTTCTGTATTGTTAAGTACACCAGCGAAGTAGCGCACGGTTATTGGCGCTGATCTGCCGCAACTCGATAGAACAACCAAGCACTTCTTTAGTGAACTACCAATAAAAAACAGAGTTAATAAATAAGAAAACCAACTTACCTTGCGCTGATACGCAGCAAGAGCATAAACTGTCACAATTAGCTAATGTGAGCTACCAGTCGTAACGTTGACGTTAGCCCCTAACTTAGCCCCTCGATGTAGCAAATAACAGGTGGAGGCTGTCTAACGACTGGCGGCTAATTCACGCATCAACTTAGATTTCGTTGAACCTCCCTTGCAACAACACTAGCATGGAGACAACCGATGGAGCTAATCAGTCAAGCAGCTAAAGTGTTAGTAATGACAGACAAGTCTCCACTGGTTCGATTGTATCTTTCAGCCGGTTGGACAACTCTCTCTAGCCAGACCGGTCCAACAGCAGGCGAAGTCACTCTGGTTTACAGCGTGACGTACGTAGAAGAAGACCACATAGAGAGGACACTTCTTTCTACGCCATGAAAGCTAAATGTTCGTTGTGTAGCTTCTATGCCCTTGTATTTCTGTTCCCATCAGCGCGTTTGAGTGACGTAAACAAAATAACAAACAAGCTAACTGAGGTCGCTAGCCGCTTTTGTGGTTTCGTTAGGTGCTCTTGTTTGTGCGTGGACAAATGCTTGACATACAACCGCAGTTATCACAGCAAAGTGGATCTTCCTATTTTCTGTGAGGAATACTTATATGCTTATAAATATTGTGTTTATCGGCTAGCTCGGCTAAAGACAGTGCGTCGCGTGTTGCTGTCGTCACACCTTTGACATTGGCATGGAGCATGAGAGAAGGGTAACGCCAACAAGATAGATTTTTTATTTAAACTTTGACGCTTTATAATACACTTTTTTCTTGTATTTGTGTTTATTATTTGGAGCGAAGATTTCAAACCAAAAAATGATTCGGCTCTGTTGTTAAGACTTTTTATTTTAGCTGGTGCTAGCGATATAATTAGCAAACCATTTAGCTTATTAGCAGCTAACTATGTATATTTTTTCTCTCTAGCTAACACCGTACTCGCTGTAGTTATGGCTTTCCATCAGCTATCAAGATCCCTTACTGGGATCCTCGTAGACACATCGTCCATAATTCATCAGAGGACTTTTAGGTAAGAGATTTTACTAATGTGTAAGACTTTACCTCTAGCACGTTACCTTGCTAATCGTGGTCCACTACAGGGAACATACACTGAAATTGACTTTTCAGTGAAGCAGGAGACATCTTGCGTCCAACCGTTTGAAATAAAACATACTTGTATAATTATAGATTATTCAGTTGGGAAGAGCACATGCGCTTTTGATAGGTTTAACAACTGTACTTTTGTTATTGTAATTACTATTATTATTATTAGTAGTAGTAGTAGTAGTAGTATATCATTTTTGTAATGTACACTTGTAAATTTCTAAAATGTTCCTGGAGTTGATCTTTAAGACTCATATGCAACATATACGAGACGATACCATCTTAGATTATGTTCACAGAAATCTGATGCCAAAGGGAACATTTGTTAACATAACAGAATTTACTTAACTTTGCAATCTGAATTACTGAGGAAAGCATGTTTCAAAGGGATGATGTCACCAGGATGAAAATTGAGTTCTTGCATGACTGCTGACTGAGGGAGGTCTCTGAAATTGAAATCAATAGCATTATCTTTGATATTTGGTAATCGGCAATGCCCATGTAGGTCCTGTAAGTTAAAGAATGACCTGTTTACTTTTTGTCTTGCCAGTGTGTCCGTTGTTTCAGCAGCCATTCAGAAAATGACAAGAGTCCGTGTGGTGGACAACAGCCCTCTTGGAAATACACCATATCACCGTTCACCAAGAGTGATTCATGTCTACACCAAGAATGGTGTAGGGAAAGTTGGTGACAAAGTGTTGCTTGCCATCAAAGGGCAGAAGAAGAAAGCGCTAATCGTTGGACACAAAATGCCTGGAGAGCGCATGAGTCCACGCTTTGATTCGAACAATGTTGTTCTGATTGAGGATAATGGGAACCCTACAGGTACAAGGATTAAGGTTCCTATACCCACACATCTACGGAAACTGGAGGGAGACTACTCTAAAGTGTTAGCAATTGCTAGTTCGTTTGTTTGATAATGGCATCATTCATCTGTAATGTTTGAAATATATATACTGTATACTTCACATCTGTTGGGGGGTGTATGAATATTTTATGCTTTTGTTTCTTCAGTAAACTTTAAAAGCATACCCCCAGTCAAAATTATTGTCTATACAGTATTCCATTCTTGCTTAATGTATGTAGTAGACTCAAGTCTTTGTCAGCATGTTTGACTTTCGCTGAGGCCTCTCTATGCTTACAATAAATATAACCATTACCATGCATGCATCAGTTTCTGGTCTTAGCAGCCAAATGTGGGGCAAGTTCATGTTCTCAAGAACACAACGAACAAACTGAGAAGGCACAGGCCATGAGGGAAATATTTATTGAAGGCACAACATACATTCACAACAAAAAACATGACTGGCACATTTTTAATAGCATTTTATAACATCATGGTGTCATGTATAAGGCATTCCGTATTGTGTGATCCCTGCATATGTCACTTTGAACAGCAGCTTCCTTAAACTAAAATCCTAGTGCAAAATAAAAAAAACAATCAAGGTCAGCTGCGTGACTTCAACTAAAGAAAAAGAATAGTGTAATATATATACACAGGTTAAACTTCGGTATTGAATGCCAAAAAAAAAAAAGACTTCACAGACACCAGATTAAGTCTGTACTGCCACCCATAGGTGCAAAAATGAAACAACACGGAGGTGATGATTTCAAAAATAAAATCAGAGATAAATGGAAATGTGAGTGCAGAATGATGAAGAGAAACTACAAGACACTGCCTTTTATAGCACTCCAGTAACAGACTTAACAGCTCAAAAAAATTCCATCTATTTTTTCCTCCTTTTGTGAAGTGCCAGTAAAAGGTAAAAAGAACAGTTAGTAAATCAATGTATATTCATATGGAACAAAACTAAAATGTAGAAATAAAAAATCAACTGTTACAACGCACATTACAGCTAATGATTTTTTTGTCATGCACAGATGCTCATGCTGTTTATACAGAGATGACAATGTGGCACAGTGACTGCTTTATACTTTAGGTTTGCATAGTTTCTAAAGTTCATCTTGGTGGGACTTTGGTTTAGTTTTTTTTTTTTTTTTTTTTTTGCTATACAGCTCTTTTGCTAATTTAAGTGCTGAGGTGGGATGTGTTAAAGGATCAGTGGGTCACTAAGGCCGAGGGGTCTTCAGGGCTCCTGGTTCGTGGCAGTCTGTACCTTTACTTTTTACCCTCCTCCAGTAAAGACTCCTCTTCAACCGCACATTGTCATGTAAAGCCACTAGCAATGTGAAAACTAAAGTTAGAACAACAGGAAAGTGTGACACATTGTATTGAGGTTTTCTTTTTAAACAAAGCTCACCTCTGTGAGATTCAGCTCAGCCTCTCCTGATCCCTCCTTGTCGAACTGCTGGAAAGACCCTGTTAAAAAATTTTGGAGTTTTCATAATATGTCAATCGTGCTATAATTCCCACTGTATCAATACTTAATATAGTGCAAATACCCGGTGTATACATTTCTAATAACATCTACAGCGATATTACTCACTGAACATGGCTTCAAGCTTGACCAAGCAGCAGATGAAGTTGTCAAAGTCAACCATCTCATTCTCTGCATATCGGGCTACCAGAATCTGGTTCAGTCTGTTATTCAGTTTAAAACCTACAAAGAAACAAAAGAAAAAGAAAGAGCTGCAGTTCCCAACTGTGAGAGCGTGTACTGTATATGAACATGGAAACAACACTCAAGAACATTATACCTGCCGCCTCCACAGCAAGACGCATCTCATACGAGCTCATGGCTCCCGACTTGTCAAGGTCAAACTGTCTAAAAATGACCTGGAAGACGGTAGAAATACACAGAGTCTAAATGTGTGTCTAAATGTGTATAACATTCCTTTGATACTGTAACTATTTATCGCATTCTTACCAGCCACTTCCGGATCTTGTTCCAGAGGATCTGAAACTCCACCAGCCCTAAACGGGCACTGCCATCTTTCTGGTAAACGTGTTGTCAAGGGGTAAAACTACACAGAGACAATAGCGTGCTAAATGCATGTTGCTGTTTTTTTGTTGTTTCTATTAAAGTTTCATAAAAATGTCTGGATCAATTCGAGGCTGATAACTAAAGAGGATACATCCATCAGGTTGACCATGGTCCTACATGATTCCATACTGAAGCCATCAGTCTTCAGGTCTTTGTCTGAAATAAAGTAAAAATAGTCATTTGAAACAGTCTGATCTACACTGACTCAGTTACACAGAGGCCTGTAAGAAAGCCAGTCAGGGAAATGAACAATGTGCACTCCACAGTGGAATCTAATACAGTAATGGCAGATGTATTACTAATATGTAAACTTTCCATCATCTACAAATTGTTAACTAAAAATAAAACTCACGCCGGGAGACGACTCTGTTTAGAATGGTCCTAAGCTCGCGAATGGAAATCTCCATATCCTGGAAGGCACAGTGGACAAGAGAGGAGAATTTGCAGCTTTATCAGCTGTATTTTGTTCCATAGCAATGGTGATATGGTTTTTGATCCTACAATATTACCACTATTATCACTACCATGTTACTATATAAAAATGACTTTAGAAGTGCTAACAAATGCAAAGATTTTTCAGAACCTACCTCTCCTGCTAATTGGGCAAACATGGCCTTAAAGGAGTCATCAATATCATCTTCAGTTATTTCTTCCTGTAGGAAACCAAAAAAAAGCACTGATTTATAATCAGGATCCTAGTTATTTTATCACATTCAGATTGTAGATTCTTTTTTCCTACAGTGTTAGTCATGTGTCACTTATACGTACATCATCTCCAAAATCAGCGGAGACTTCATCATCCAGCTCTCTGCAATGGATAAAAAAAATATTTTTGTATGATTTCCTTTTCTACATATTACAAATACATAGTGACATTAACATCACATAGAAACGACACATACTCTGTTTCTGATTGCTTCTCAGTGAAGACTCTGAGGACAAAGTCAGCCTCCCTACCGGGCTCAAAGGTGGAGGGGACAATGAGGTACTCTCCAGGGGGCAGACGCAGCCGTGTGCTCACCTCTCTCAGGTTAATGAAGGTCTCTGAGCGTGCACACGATGAGTGGCTCAAAAAGAAATTTTTCTTTAAGTGCACGTTCTGGCAGCCTCTGAACTAAGGGCAGTAGGAAATAATGCATCAGATGAGATGCGTATGCATGCTTCTTCTTATATTACTGTCAGTAATATAAGTAATATACTGTTATATTACTGAGTTTATTTTTAAGCATAATACATGATCAGCAATAATGTAAAATATACACCATTTGTAGTAAAAGGGTAAAGTCATGTTAAATCACATATACGCTGGTATAAGTCAAGATCATAATTAATATTCTTTGTTAAATGAACAGTGGAAGTATTTAATGCCTCGGCCTACCTCTTCTGGGATCTGCAAAAAAAAAAAAAAAAAAAGATAAAGGAAAAAATGAATATGTATAAGCTGAGGCAAAATTCTAAATAGCAATGTAGAAAACAGGTAAATAAACCAGAGAAGGATCATGACTGTTCTCACCTCATAGAGAGCAAAGCCAATGGTGTGCATGTCCTGACCATGGCGCCGATATCTGCGGCGGTCCTTCTGCATGAGAGCTACTAAAAAACTGCACGCCACCTCATCGTCCTCTGGGTCATCATCCTCCTCCAGCAATGTGATCTTATACTGAGGGTTGATCCAGAACGTGTCTACACAGACGTAGCGATTGTGTTAGCCTGATTCATAGTCACAGTAACCTGTTCGTTTTACTGTTTGCTAGAATTGTCATCACTTCAAAGTATTATCTGTATTATTATCTATGTCTGTGTGTACGCTTATGCATAAAAGGCATTTATCCTGAGAGGATACGGTTGGGTCTCACTGGGATGGTTCCTGCAGCCTCCAGCTGTGCTGCCTCTCCTCCACGTGCCATAGAACTTTATGGTGTTCCAGTGGCTCAGATTCTCCTCACTCAGAACATCAGGAGTCAAGTTACAGATCTCTAGCCGAGAAAACTGTCTCATGAAATCACTGAAGGACATCCTGGAAGATTAAAATCAGTTAAGAGTTAAAAAAAAAAAAAGTGCAGCTGTTTCAGGTAAATGTTTCAACACTGCGCTGATTCAATTCTGACAGTTTAGCACAAAGACTGGAGACAGGGGCCACAGCTAATAACACGTTCATATCTTGTTTGCTTAATTCATACAAAAACAATGTGTAAAAACAACAAGCTGTGGTTTTCCATGTGTTTGTACAGATTAAACAAACAAGATAACATGTTTAGATAGTGACTTTTGGATGTGCTGATGGCTGGATTTTGTTACCTTTGGACAGAGCCAGGTCACCTGTTCCACCCTGTTTCTAATCCTTGAGCTAAGCTCAAGCAACTCCCACCTGGCAGGAGCTTAATATTTAGCCGACAGACCCGAGAGTTGTATCAATCTTCTCATCTAACTCTTGTGAAAGAAGCGAATAAGCAATCTAACTATTTCTTAAAAATACAGACAGTGCCTTAAATTAGTCCATTTCCCATATTGGGACATCTTACCAAAACTCCCCATCTTCCATCTTAAGATGTAAGTCCTCTCGTTCAGATGGATCTATCTCATTCCATTCAGGGGAACTACACACATCAAGACAAAGACACAGGAATAAATACAGAGGATGAGATATAAAAATCATAAAGGAAGACATGAAGAAAAAGAAACTAGGAATGAAAAGTTTTTAGTACTCCGTGCTTTGGGGGACTCACTTGTCGCTCCAGGCACCAGTCCACTCCACCTGGCCCCAAGGGTTACGTACTCGAATAAGGCGTTCCATCCTGCCACGGAAATCAACCTACATAACACCAGAGCGATGGGAAACTTAGAACCATAAGTGTTATTCATAACGGTAACCTATTAAAGACAACAGATTTATACACAGACAGACCTCCTTCAGTCCAGTGACTGAGTAGGCGTGGCCCTTCACAAGCTTCTTGAATGTAACGGCCTCCATGTCGAAGGCGCTGGTGATCTGTATTAATATAAAAACAGTATAACCGCATTTGAGTACGGATTGTTCAGCACAAAAAAAAAATAGAAGTGCTTTTAATGTAATTGGGTTTCTCAAGATGGCACAACATTGATCCGCATGTCTTGGTGGTTTGCCAGCGTGTCTAGCACTTACGTCGATAGAGCAGCCCAGCAGAGAGCCTCTCTCCAGGGCTTTGCCAATTATCCTGTACAGATCTTTGGGAGCCCTGCGGAGCTCGTACATCTCAGACACACCACCTGTGAAGTCCTCAAATCCTTCAGTGGTGCTTCCTCCGGACAGAGCCTCATAGGAGCCATTGAGTCTGACACCACATTGAAGAATACATACTTCATTTTTGATTGAACAGCAGCACTTCAGAACATGATTTACAGCTTCCTATTAGATACACTTAATAATTTAGCAACTGGGCGGGCTCTTTCAACTCTTACTTAGCGTAAGCCTTCTCCAGCAGTGCACTCCAGAATTCATTGCCCTCAGCCGAATGGACAAACATGAGCTCTCCATCTTTGACGGGCAGTCTGTCATCAATCACGACGTCCACCCATTCACCAAACTGCCAGAACTGCAACACAGAGCAATAATAAAGAGCTCCATCCACGTAAACTGCTTGCCTTGCTCTAGAAACAAGGAAGGGCAAAGAACTAGAGGATGAAGTACCTGGAAGTGGAAGATTCCAGCATAGTCGTCTTGAAAGGACTGCCCATGTGGGACAACCCGGTGAAGAAGCTTCTCGTTCAGTGTGAGAGAGGCGATGGCTGCCAAAAGCCAGCAGTCACCTGTGAGTAAGAACACAAATTTAGAAACCTCCATCCAATTCTATTTTTCCTACTGTTTTTTTTTTCACGACAATTTTAACATTAATGACTTAACCAACAAAGACGCACCCAGCGCTCCCTGACAGATGTCTGTTCTGGTGGCACCGCCGACAATGAACTGAGGGTCATCTGTCAGTTCCTATTGAGAAATTAAATGTCTGGATGAAGATAATTAAATCAATCAAATAACCTCAGTCCAGTCAAAACATTGTACTATCTACTTTAAGGCGACACATCTTTCAAACCCACTGCTATTCTCACATCTATGCGTCAGCTTCCTGTGTTCTAATGAGGCACTGTAAACAAATCTCACAGCAGGGAGTGGTCAGGGAATGCCATGAAATGCCAACAGCTGCAGACAGTGGTCTGAGAAGTTCCTGTCCCTACTTGTCCAATTCTGTCTGAGTTTGCAGACAGGCAATAAGATAGTGTCATTGATATGTTTGTTTGCACATGATGCTCCGTAAAGTCATAACAGCAACAAATTGCTGTTATGAAATATTACCAGAGGCAATCCATAGAATAATGAGTGAGGTATTTCCAGGTATTCCAAGTTTCAGGTCTGGAGTCTGTGTCTTAAAAACATAATTCTATCTGTAAATGTGTGTATAAAAAATATAATTGTTATTTTGTGTCCAACCTAACATATTAAATAAATTAAGCAGTTTGATGGATTAGTGGTAGGTCATCAACAAATCTCTCCTGCTCAGTTTTCTCACCGTGGGTCGCATCCACACCACATCTCTAGTTTTGGAGGAATAGGGGGCGAGCTCCTTGAAGCCCAAGGAAGGAGGCTCAGCTGGGAAACATGGGTCTTCAAACAGGCCGCCCGACTCCACACACTCTTGTTTCAGAGCCTCATAGTCCTGGTTGGCAAAGAGCACAGCCTGCTCCTTGGAGCCCATGCCTTCTGCCCGGAGCCTGTTAGCGTATATCGTTGCAGATATCCCTCCAGCTGGATACATACTGAAGATAAAAATAATGGGACTGGTGGGTGGGTATGCACAGTGCTATCTATAAATAGCAGAAAGCTAATCAGTGACTCTAGTCTAAGAGTTACAGTAAGCCAATCATGTGTGGAAAAATAATGTTACACTAGTGATTAAGGTTGTTTTTTTTTCTCTTGATTGCATTAAGTCTGCCTTCAACTAATTAGTCTGGATTATACAGTATGCTAGTAACCTGAAAGTACAAGGCTGAAAACTTTGAAAAATTATAACAAAAAGCCAAGGCTGCAGCCACTGAAGAAACTGAGGTCAGGTCCTTTATATTCTATTTATTACTTTATGAGCAACCCGAGGGGATTTTACATTCTGCAATTAAAAACTTAAACATAATGGGTATTTTACAGGGTGATTCATTATTTTCTGTCTCAATATGTTTAAATCTGACCACTATAAGGCCAACAACAATAATAAAGGCTAAAGGATTTTGCATTTTTCTCCCAGAACTTTGTTCCTGACAGTGTGGAAAAGACCTTCATGAAGGATATAAAATCTAAAAACTCCAATTAACTTATAAGATTTGGGCATCTTATCTAGTGAAGGTTCATTGGTGGGACTCATGACCTCAGTATCCCCAAAGTCCGGGCCATTGAAAAGGCAAATCCTGAAAACAGCAATGATTCAGGCCTCTTCCTATCGATAATGGCGAGTGGTGACATGTAAAAATCAAAGTAAAGGTGCAGGTATGGAAACTTCCGTTAGAAAACTGCTGAAGCGCAGCAAAGAAATAATGGACGCACAAAAAGCATGTACAGAAGAAAAGTGATTACTGAGAAATGTGAAACAAGAGCAGCAGCACCCCACCCCCCCCCCCCACCTCCTCCCCCCCAAACACAGCAAACCCAGGAATAACAAAAAACAAGTTAGAAATATGATACCTTGGCTGTATAGGTAGGCTGAGAGGGAGAATGAGAGAAAAAAAAGAGAGAGAAAGGTCATTCATTGATGTTTTTGAATTGGTAAAGATAAAGTGTTTTCTTTCAAATAATCTGGATTGCCCCGAGTCGATGGATCTTGTGAAGACATGTCAGGAAAAGAAGGCCCTAATGTACATTGGTGTTTACAACTCAGTGGTGTCTTTTTCTTTTCCCTGAATGCACTTGCTTTTCGATGCAAGAGAGGTTCACAACCATCAAGTCAAGTCTCCAGAGAGGACATAATAGCTCAGAGACGAGATCAGGACTTAAAAAGAACCAAATACGTCAAGAAACTGGCTGTTAGATTTGAAGTTGTTACTTGGCTATCCTTGTCCGATCAGTGCTGGAAAAACTGGGGCATGGGATGATCTTTTATGCCGCTCTGCTCCACTCGAAAGGAATCTTAATGAGCTGAATTCAGTAAACAGTCCAGGCTTTCACAGCAAAAAAGGGAAAACTTGATTGATGCTACTGTGCTGTGGGACCGGGAGATACATGACGACAAATGACGGAGTCAAAAAAAAAAAAAAAGAAAAAAAAAGAAAGAAAAAATATCAAATATGTCGCTGTCCAAAACAAGCTATGCTTTTAAGAGAAACAATTCAGCAAGGACAGTGCCCCCACCCCCCAGGGCCCCACATGCCTGTAGGGTCTACAGAGAGAGACTATAGCTGGCTAAAGACCAAAAGGATATCTCTTTTTTCACCCTAACCAATGAGCAGAGAAAAGCTGATCCCTGCAGTCCTGTGATGATATGTCATCCATAGGACTTCAACCTAAACAATACCCTAAACCAACCGACTACCCTACTGCACAGGGTCCCCTCTAAAAAGACAGTATAATGGTGCATGCACGTTGGCGACGTGAGACCAGGCCCGTTACTATCAAAAAGTCGCACTATGTATGTCAGCCACGTAATACAGGCTCAGACTGTTTACAGCACCTGTTCAGGAGTAAAGAAGCAGGCCTGTGTTTTCACGAGCACTGGTCTGCTCCAAAGATTTCTCACAACAATACAACAATCAGGACTGAACTGGATGTCATAGCCGAATACAATCTGTGTAACCTCAATATGACAGCTGTAGCTGTGTTAACTATTATTAGCGCTGCAGCATGCAGTATATTAAAATCAAAGACAGCGCACTGAAGGCCTACACTACAATAAAACCACGAGGCACCGTTAACCTTAAGCCGGTTTGAATGAATTAGAATAAATGAGACGACTGCACTCACCACCGCTTTAAAAAGCAACTTTCAAGTCCTTCAAAATGCGTCGGGTGGTGAAAATCGAGTAAATCAAGAGCGGTGGGCAGTGGTTTGGTAGCCAGGAGCGCAGGTCCAGCCCTCTCCGCTGCGCACACACACACACACACACACACACACACACACACACTGCAGACAACGCCAGCCCCTTGTGGAGGTAGTGGGGATAAAATAAAAATACAGTGAAATACATTCTATTTAGACCAAAGCGAGAACAAAATAACAAATAAATGCAAATTATTTTATAATTGTCTATCATATGGTCATAGCCACATTATATAATTCACTTCTGGTCGACAAATAAACATTAATACAAAAATAAACAATGTTAATCAAAAAGCTTAAAAACTAAAAAGCCTATCTAGCTGTATGTTGTTGTATCTACATCTTTTATGTTACGTCATGCTTTATGTATTTATTTTTATACAATACATATACGTCATATGTTTTGGTCAAACAAAGAAAGATTCAATTAGAAAAGGAAAGCTTCCGAATAATGTTTTATATGAATATATATATTTCTTGTAGAGTGAGACTTTAGTTAATAGAGTAGAACTTGTGTCAAGCAGGTTTATCAAAAGCTGAATACCCGGAAAATTAAAACGAATCATTTTAGCTCTATGTGCGTGTTAAGTAAAAATGCATCTAATAAACACACCTTCACTGAAACCTGAACAACTGCCCCCCTGCCCCTAAAGTCATAAATGTCCCAAAATAATGAATATATATAATATATATATAATATATATATACTTTTGTGTTCAGTGCACATTTGTTGGTTACCACACTGTTTACAGATAAATATAAATTACGATCACTATAAAAGTTATATAAAAGTTAAATATTTGCTCATGTGTAATTGCTCATGTTACCTGCGTGAACTACTGTGTCAGTCTTGTTGGTAAACCCTGCAAACTGAAACAGTTGTGAGTCACCAGAGAGATAATGTGCGGTAAATCTATAAAACTGCAAAGGTTAAAGGTCTTCAGCCCTCACATCTATCAGGCTGAAAGCCAAGAGACCAAGCTAGCAACAGATGGATATTGTTCTATATTAGGTTATAATGGTGTATCCAGGAAGGTATGCATATTTGTTAGTGACAGAAAATTAAATTCATGTATGTTGTAGTCTTTATCTCAAAATGTTTGGGTCGGTGACTAAATAAATAAGATGGCCCACAGCCTGTACAAATACATATTAGCACAGGTTTTCCAGGTCCTTATCCTGGATTATTATAAGACCAAGAGTTGTGTTGGACCTAAGTGCCATGTTCTTAACATATGAACCAAATATAGAACTTGTGCAATGTTACATTCAGGCCTTTACTTGCAGAATGACATTAGGTGATGTCTGTTAGATGTTTGGTAAAAAACAACAGTACATGTATAATTAATCGTTTGTAATGCCACGCAAGTCCAATAATAATGTATTCTATCAGTACTGACATTACATTATATCCCCAGTGAAGCAGTTGCTGCTATAAGAAGAGACATAAATCATGATAGCACTGTTAAAAGCCCTTGTGATGGCTTATAAGATATTACAACTCATCATACAATATGTTTTCATTAGAGTATTACTGGATGCTGATCTGTTACTGAGTAGTGATTGTAGCTCTTGTCCAATATGTCAACAAACTACCTCATAAAGATCAACAACCAAGAAAATCAGCCTGAGGATGATTTTTCTTTCTACTTGATCTACATTATAGACAAAAGTTACTTGTGTTTGTCTTTAAATTAAACAATTTGTGTCCGTTTTGTGTCTCATGCACACATACATTATCACTTACAGAGGTTACTACCACTTTAACTTAGCCCCACACAGAGAGGTCTGTGATCACAGCGCACAGAAGTGTGCTTACTGTGAAAAATCCCCACGAGTGTTCTGAGTAAACCTGAAAAGCAGTTTACACTGGCACGCATTTGTCTTGTAATGTTCACAAACAATACTGTACACACACATCAGTCAGCGGTGTATGACCCACCCTTCTTCCCATAGACAGATAACATCAGTTAGGTTTTATCCGAGATGGCTGGCATTGAAAGATATACTTCAGAAGAAAGTCAGCTCTTTAAAGAATAAAAGCTTCTGACAATCTACTGTCAGCTACAGATTTCTTTTGGTTATGATGACTGTTTCTTTACTTTCAGTGCAAACACGTGTATTATACCTACACACTGAAACAGAAACTCACCAGCACTGGTCAGCTGTGTAGGGACTTCTCTATATGTGACCGATATAGTAACTGTCTTTTTTGTTTTTAGTGTGTAACTCCATTCTGAGGTAACTTAAACAAAGGTGGATTCGGTACCATGCACTACCATTTATGCATATCCTTATTTACATATGCAGAGTATGAGGTACTTCTGAATCTTAAACACGAGTCACCTTTATTTTAAACAGTGTAACATTTGCTTCTGAGTTTACCATCTGATCAAAGTGAGTTTGAGAATTGTTTAACTAAGGATGAGGTTTTTGCTTTACTTAGCATTGAGGAGCACTGGAGCGTAATGTATATTCTCCAAAGCTGACTCGCATCCTCCTGGCTTAGTGTTGCAATGTCATATCCCACTCTTAGTCTTGCTCAGTTTAACAGTTGCTTCATTACATGGATTTAAGCTTCCCTTTCTCAACTCTCAGCTGTGTACTGAATGTAATCCCTTCTAATAACGTGGAGAAAAAACAGCTTTACTTTTTTCTTTTATTTTTGTTAGAACATTTTTGTAATAGATTGTTAGAGGATGCCTAATGCTTAAATTTCATATACACATAGATGAAGAAAATAATTTGTTTCCTTTGCTTGTAAAGTGGAAGACAATAAATGCAGTGCATTGCCCACTGCTAATCCACATCCACATCCAAAATGAAAATGAGGCAATGACAGTGGTGCTTCATGCTGCCTTTAGGTGTGTCCCTGTTTTTATTTAAGCTGTGGCCACAGTCATCTCATTGCTGATTTGCTTAGGGTTGCTCTGTTTGTCTCACCTGTCCACTCGAGGCCCCTCCCTGTCTGTGATCCCACCCAGTCCTCCCATCACCTATCGCAGCTATTAAAGAAGTTGGGACAAAGACACGTCTGGATTGTGTACAGCTGCAGGAAGATCAGCTCACAAATCAACTCAACTCACATCCAAGGAGTCTATCTACTGTACAACTGAGAGGTGAGGATGACATCCACGGCAGATCGAGTGGCCCGTCAGCAGGAGAGGGAACAGGGCATTGGCACCAACGAGCGTGCAGTGAAGTTCTCTGACCAGGATTATGAAACTCTGCGGCAGCAGTGTCTGGAGAGTGGACGTCTGTTCGAAGACAACTGCTTTCCAGCTGACAGAAAATCCCTGGGCTACAAGGAACTGGGACCATACTCATCCAAGACCAGGGGGGTGGTTTGGAAGAGGCCAACGGTAGGAAGCCACTAAAAATACACAAACAGCAATGAAAATAAATAAGGAACACAGTTGTACTGTAATATTATACTGTGGTTGGTGAACTTGACAGTGACTTGTCAAGGAGTATAGAGTGTGTTTTTACTCAGCGGCAGTTGTTTAATCTTGTCAAAGCAAGAATTGTGGAAAAGGAAGTGAAGACGATGCAGTTAAACAGAGAAGTCAGAGAAACTGGTGAGGTTGAACTTCTCCCCTAAATATTGTGCTATCAGGTAAAAGTGCTAAATACTCCATTCAACACTGTAACAATAAAACTGATTATAGAAGCAAACTAGTTTTTTTACTTACAAGCTCATTTACATGATCTGTGTGGGCCGTGGCAGTGTGTGGATGATCCAGTGCTGATTTGGATATCAACGTTTAAACACAGATGCAGAATTTTTTCTGTTGAAAGCAAAAGGAAAATTATTTGGGGTTTCCTAATT
Organism: Toxotes lorentzi; assembly: GCA_037833715.1. NCBI lineage: Eukaryota > Metazoa > Chordata > Actinopteri > Toxotidae > Toxotes > Toxotes lorentzi. The sequence goes on from JBBMJY010000003.1 coordinate 15,188,151, forward strand.
TCTTGTTTTGGGTGAGAGATGACCCAAGTGTGTTGGATCATAGTGATACTTTATTCGTAAGATCCGTTCAAGGGTGAATTTTTATTTTAGTCACCAAACCAAAATCCTTAAATGGTACTTCCTCCTTCCATTTCAGTGGTGTGATACTAGACAATCCATTTGCAATGATTTATCCGTATCAGTATTTCATCCAAGAGTCTAATTACATTCCCCATTATTAAAGGAAATATTTTCCAAACTACTGTTATTTGTTCAGCGTTTTTGTCACTGTTTGGTTCTCCTTATAGGAGCTGTGTTCCAACCCAAAGTTCATCGATAATGGAGCCACAAGGATGGACATTTGCCAAGGAGCTCTTGGTAAGTGAGGGGGAAGATAATGGATGAACGATGGGGTATTGTGGTTTTTAGAAGACAACCACAAACATCCGTGGAATGAACCCTCCACCCATTAAGCTTGCAAAAGGAAGAGGTTCGCTGGCACATGCTGTTCACAGCACTGTTGCTCTGTGGTGGACAACACGTTGCCCAATCTTAGAGCATGTATCTACTCTTACTGTGCAGGTGACTGCTGGCTTCTGGCCGCAATAGCCTCTCTGACTCTAGACCACCAGATCCTGGCTCGTGTGGTTCCTCCTGGACAGAGTTTCACTGAAGATTATGCTGGGATATTTCACTTCCAGGTCAGACAAAGTCTTTTCTCATCTTACCACCAACCCAGAGCTTCTAGTGAATGAACTTGGAAGTTTGAGGTATTTGAGGTTAAGTTTACTGCTGGGAATATTTTCTTCTCAGTTCTGGCAGTTTGGTGAGTGGGTGGATGTGGTGGTCGATGACCGTTTGCCCACCAAAGATGGCAAACTGCTGTTTGTTCACTCAACAGAGGGCTCTGAGTTTTGGAGTGCACTGCTGGAGAAGGCCTACGCCAAGTATGGATTGTTTCTTTTCTATCCTTTGCTACATCAAAACATTAATACAATGGGAATGTACACTATACAGTTGGTGAATGTATTCACATCTCTCTGTGTCTGACAGGGTGAATGGTTGCTATGAGGCCCTGGCAGGTGGAAACACTATAGAGGGTTTTGAGGATTTCACAGGAGGAATCGCAGAAATATACACCTTAGACAAGGCTCCAGCAGAGCTCTTCCAAATCATAAAGAGGGCCCTGAGCCTGGGTTCACTGCTGGGCTGCTCTATTGATGTGAGTCTTATTTCCCTACTGATTTGCATCCCAATCTTCAATCAAACACGCCCATAATAATATAGTACTGATGGCATTAGAATGAAATGTCTGTTCTTGGTACTTTCAGATAACCAGTGCCTATGAGACAGAGGCAGTTACGGCTCTCAAACTCGTTAAAGGACATGCATACTCAGTCACTGGTGCAGAGGAGGTACAATTTAACCTTTTATTTTTTCTTTCATTACACTGCATGCAAATTACATTGCCAACTCTTGCTTTCTCCTTCAGGTTCATTACCAAGGCCAACTGGTTCAGCTGGTCCGCATCAGGAACCCCTGGGGTCAAGTGGAGTGGACGGGGCCTTGGAGTGATGGGTTAAATAATTGTTTTCTATATGCATAAATAATCAGCTACTGTTGGTTAATTCCAGGATTTTCCTTAATGTATGAGTGGGGTTTTTTTTTGTTGTTGTTTTTTTAATCAAAATTAGGTCCAGGGAGTGGAACTACATCAGTAAAGATGAGAAATCAAACTTGAACCATGTGGCTGAAGATGGAGAGTTCTGGTAAATCTACTGTTTTTAACCAAATAACCTAATATTTTAGATATTTTGTTGATACTAGAATATGGATCAATAATCATAATCTCACCACAGTAACTGTTAAGGCTCAGACTCGGGCCAGGAAAAAGGAATGTGAAGTTAAAATGTGGCAAATAAAACTATTTTCTTTGATGAGAAACATTTTCCTGTTCTCAGGATGTCCTACTCAGACTTCATAAGGCAGTTCTCCAAGCTGGAGATCTGCAACTTGACCCCAGACACACTCACGAGCGATACCGTGGGCCGCTGGAACAACTACCAGTTTGAAGGGATGTGGAGGATCGGCTCCACTGCTGGCGGCTGCCGCAATAACCCAGGTAAGCGAGAAATCATATGTATGTGCGAGCAAGAAATTCTGTTACACTTCCTCATATAAAGGATGAGACTCTTTTTTTTTTTTAATGTGTTCCAGCCACATTCTCATCCAACCCTCAGTTTGTGGTGTGTCTGGAGGATGTGGATGATGATCCTCTGGACGGGAAGGATGGATGCACATTCCTGGTGGGGCTGATGCAAAAGAATGGCCGACAGCAGAGGAGTCTTGATCGCAATCTTGAGACCATTGGCTTTGCCATTTATAAGGTGTCTCAGAACATTTTGATATTTCATATGAAATCAGTCCTCTCTATTTGACCTTCTTAATAACTGACTGATGTTTTATAAAACTTTGTCTGTTTCCTTTTAACAGGTCCCAGATGAGGTATGTGTTTGTACTGGTATACGCCAGTAATGATCCCTTTATTAAAATTGTGATTTTAAATGCAAAACAGACATCCCAGTTATCAAGAGCATCACTTGATTGTATTGTCATTGTATTTCAGGGTTGGTGCCTGACATGCCATTAATAAAACTCTTGCCCTGTTAATCTTCAGTACAAAGGCAGCAGCAATATTCATCTAGGTCCAGATGTCCTGCTGCGACAGAGAGCTGTGGCCATGAGCAGCAGCTTCATCAACACACGTGAAGTGTGCGGCCGCTTCAAACTCCCTCCAGGGGAATATGCCATAGTCCCCTCAACCTTCTACCCTCATAAGAACGGCAGCTTCATTCTCAGGGTGTTCTCAGAGAAACAGGCCACAACCAGGTATCTGTACTACAGTAATATGCAGCCTGACTGGGTAATGTCTTCAGGGAAATGTTGATCTCAGAGCCTTAACATTAACTGCCATCTAGTGGACAAGACTCAGTGGCCAGGTCCTTCTGCAGTCACACAGTAGTCTTAGACTGACAGTCATAACTACTTGTTGTTTCCTTGCACGCCAACAGAAAGTGCTCAAACTGTGCATTTCTATTTTTTAGTCGCCTGGAGGAAGAGATTGAGGCTAAAATAGAGGAGGTAAGAAAATCCACAGAATGACAGGTTGCTCTTCCTCGTATGAAACGTGACTGTGTGTTTGTTTTTTTTGTTTTTTTGAAAAGCTCTTATCCACCACACTACTAAATCTGAAGAAAATAGGTCATATTAAATTTGAAATGCACATTGTTTGATATACTGTGTGTTGAATTAAACAGACTCAGATGTTTCAGAATGCCTAAAGTCTGAAGAGCCAGTTATTATCTTCATCAGTAGTGACTTACTGGTGTCTTTTTCTCACAGGAGGAGATTTCTGAGAAAGATGTGGATCCTCATTTCAAGCAACTCTTCAGGCAGATTGCTGGCAGTGTAAGTAGAGGGACACGAGAACAGACAGTGATCGAAATGCATAAACAGCTCTAAACCTAGCTTACAAATTAAAATTCATATGACACTATGCATTTTTTCAAACAGGACGTGGAGGTATCTGTCTTTGAACTGATTGAAATTTTGAACAATGTCGTCTCCCGCCGTAAGTACAGTCAAACGTTTGAGTAATATCAGTATAGACACATTGTTTCATTGACTTAAGACTTGAGTCTCGCAATGTTTTGCAGGGTCTGATATCAAGACAGACGGATTCAGCCTTGAGACAGGTCGACTGATGATCAGTCTGATGGATGTATCCTCTTTAAAATGCGAAGATACGCTGACTTTTTTAAAGTGCGAAATTTCGAGTCTTCAAGTTAAAATACATAAATGACTAATACATGAATAATCAAAGCTTTTATGTAGTGAGCTTTTTATAAACCTTAACATCCTCCAGACAGATGAAAGTTCCATGTTGGGACTGATGGAATTCCATAAGCTGTGGAGAAAAATCGAAAAATACCTGGTAAGTTGTGATTCACGTGGTCTGAAATAAATGACGGTCATGTCGGAAAACCTGGATGTGTCTGCTAACTCAACTCTTTGGGCACCTGGGTCATATAGAAGATCTTCAAGAATCATGACACAGACAACTCTGGCACAATGAGCTCCCACGAGATGAAAGCCGCTGCCACTAAAGCAGGTAACAAAATGAGAAAGCTCATACACTAAAATCCAACAAATGGCTGTAAATTTGTGTCCCACTGGCCATTTACACAAGTTTAAAAGACAAATTACTTTTTATTATTACCTTACAGGTAGGCTTCTGATATAGTTCACAGCAAAACTATCATCCGCACCTGCATTTGACCTTTGACAAAATGTAGTAACCGTTGTATGGCTTGAGATTCGGGGATAACATTTACTTCAGACCCTACTCATCTTTGATCAGACAAAACTAGCTGACCTACCTGTTCACGAAGTTCTGAGACGCATACAGCATTATGAACAGACATGCCTAAGACTTGCTTTTGCAATACCTGACCACTAAGCAGGAACTAATAGCATCTTGGCATAGCTGATGGTGTGTTTGCATGTGGAACATGTGAAGCCAGTTACTGACAGACCAGATGAGCCAGTTCGAGGACTCCCTCCCTGCTCATAGAGGTCTTTCATGTACACTTTGCCACAGGAACAAAACAAGCAGGGGCGAGGCTGTGTAACATAACTCCTCCATTGTCACCCTGCTAATATCTGACCCCTTTCCCCAGGATCAGAAATGATCCACATCAACGAAACTGATCCTACAAACTAACAGGAAATGATGATAGCTGACAGCTGTTTTTCTTGCACAGGTTTCAACATCAACAGCGCTGTGCTGCAGGCCATCGTCAGTCGTTACGCGGATGCTCAGTATGCCATAGACTTTGACAGTTTTGTGAGCTGCCTCATTAAACTGGAAATGCTCTTCAGTAAGTGTCAGCAAACACCACATTACCACTTCGGTATACTGTATGTCATACTGATCTGCATCAGAGAGTTGTGGCATGTTTTCATTATCAGTATTTTTTTTTCTCTATCCCTCAATCAGAAATGTTCAAGACTCTGGAAAGAGAGGACTCAGGGAAGATCGAGCTGAACCTGCAACAGGTGTGTAAGAGGATAACAAAAGCTGCTGGTTTGTCGCCACTCCTAGGTTAGACCGCTTATTGTGTACTTTGGTTCTCTTTTACAGTGGCTGTGCCTGGCGATCTACTAGCTCTGGAGACAATACAAGCAAGGATCCCTTTGCGATATCAGCTGGATGATGAAGTTCAATCAGTTAACAGTTTCATGACAGCTCACATTTAATTTTAGAAAATAAGTAAACCAAATGAGAAACATGTTTCACATCCACTCTATAAGTACCAAATGCTTAAAATGGCTGAACTTTGTAAGTGAACTCATATGAATTATCTCATTTTTGAAATCTATCTACTTTTTTCTGTCTCTTTTTTTTTCTTTTCCATGGGGGGTTTGTTGTTATAGCTGTCGTAAAACTTGTGTCAAATGATAGAAAATAAAGAAACAAAGAAACTATCGCCTCTGGTTTATTCCTATTTAGAGATCAGAGATCACACAAATTAAATGGATAAAATAATGTGAAATATGAGATAATCACATAGTATATGCCTCACTTTTTTTTGTCTGTTTGTAATTGTTGGTGAGAAATTACTAATGTAATAGCAGTAAGGGTGGTGCTTAGCAAGGCCAAGTGAGGCAGAAATGCTGCTGAGGTAGTCCACAATGGGTATCCTGTCTTTTACACACACACTCTTACCAACATTTATACATATATATGGACAAATAAGTACATATGTACGTGTGTGCATACTCACTACCGCTGCATCATTTTAATTTTTTTTTATTTTGATGCAGTTTTTCATAAGATTCTTTAACACTGTAAATGTTCAATACATTTTTATGGACCAGCCAAAGTTTCACCTGAAGACAATGTGGGCTTCGTGTGAGCCCACATTGTCTGCCCACGTCTGCCCACATTGTGGCCCATCATTCAAAGCCAGATGAACAAGGAGCTGGGTTAAACAGATGAGCCAGAAGCCACAAGGTGAGGGTATGGAGACGGTTGATCTGCACATACGACATATGACACAGAGCCCGTCTAACCGCACGGACATACCAAGAGACAGTCGCAGACAGACGGGACGTCTTACAAGCTTCAAACATGTCAAGCGTTGCAGCGAAGCTTCAGCACAACCAAGAAGAAGAAGCTGTCTGGAGAGAGGTCAGCTGTTTGAGGATGACTGCTTTGAGGCTCTGCCCTCATCCTTAGGCTTCAATGAACTGAGACCGAATTCCTACAAAGCACCTGGAAGAGAACCACGGTGGGTACCACAGGTAGATCGAAACATCTGCTGAGAGTACAGGCTGTTGGCATGTGGCTGCAGTTATTTTGCACGCATGAAGTTCTTTTGAAAGCTTGAAATCAAGGATTATTATTATTATTTCTTATGTGCAGTGTAAACAGAATAATGCAAATCTGAGTATATATTATTTGTAATGAGGTTTTGTGCGCTGTTTTGTTGTACTCTTTTCTATATTTAAAGTCACTCAATAAGCCACACACTGGTTTTACAATCAATAATTATTGCTGTTGGTCAGGGACGTAAGCCAGCTCCTGTTTGTCAACATACTAAATTGTTTTTTGTAGTTTTATCTTGATCTTATCAGGGAATATCTGTTTCTTGTTATGTCAAAGTAACACAGATTAAAACACCAGCCTTGTTTAGTTTTTCATTGCATTGCAGCCTAAATATGGGTGTGATTTGGTTCAGTTATATTGTTTTCCTGCAATATAATATCAGCACCCAAAATAAACTACACTTCACACCAAAACTATATGAGTAAAAATAATGCACAGTTACAATATCCATAAAAACACCATGAGGGTGGATAACAAATTATAAACCAAATAATTTGTTTTTTTCTTCCTCTCTTTTTTCCTCAGGAGCTATGTTCCAGTCCAAAATTTGTTGTTGAAAACAACATTTGTCAAGGAGCGCTTGGTGAGACACACAGGCACGAATGCATGTTGACGGATTATTGATTTCCATATGTTTCTATCCTCACCAGTTCCAAATTATTTGAATGGGCTTTGCATGCATATCTTAGACCGTCACAGCAAGCACACATGAGTGAAGGAACAGCTCTGTTCATGTTGGCTCCCATCTGTCCTTTGTCATCTTGTTTATCTGGAACCTTGTGTTTGTATTTTTTGTGACTTTACATTGAAAAAAAAAAAAACTGACATCAGCTGTCACTGTGTACAAAGCATCTCAAAACACCTCCTTCAGTCTTTTCCGTCTACACCCAGACTGGGTGTAGACAGAATATATGCATATGTGGGTGGGAATGAGTTGTATTTGCAGCTGCAGAGTAATATAGGAAATGTGAGAAAGCCCTACCTTTGTACGTCCGAGGTGTGCGTGCAAACAAACTGCATACCCACTATGTTTAGATGTGTCATAATGACAAAGTGATTACAACATGTTTAAACATGAGATTATACATAGGAGTTCCCTTTATTCTAACCCTGTTAACTTGTGCTCAGGTTCTGGCAGTTTGGTGAATGGGTGGATGTAGTGGTTGATGACAGTTTGCCCAGCAGACATGGAAAGCTGCTGTTTGTTCACTCAGCAGAGGGCTCTGAGTTTTGGAGCACACTTCTGGAGAAGGCCTACGCCAAGTATGGAGGAATGGAACATCTGGATACTTGTCTGTTTGTTTCAGTGCCTCTCTTTCTGGTCTAGTCCTTCACGAATCCTTTTTCTTTTAGGCTCTATGAGGCTCTTTCTGGAGGCAGCACCACTGAGGTTTTGAGGACTTCACTGTCCTTCACTTGCTGAGAGGCATAACCTGAGCATGGCAGATTCCCATCTTTTCAAAATCATTAAGAAGGCCCTGGACAGAGTCTCCCTTCTGGGATGCTCCATTGATGTATGTTTGACCTTCTTGTTTTACTCTCCATGTGGACATGGTTGGCTGTAGGGACGCTAGTGTGGGTCGGTCAGTGAGTCCATTACTTTGGTCCAGGCTGAAAAAATCTCAACAACTAGTGGATGGATTGCCACGACATTTAGTACAGATATCCATCCTCTAGCACCATCAACAGATTAACATCTGTGGTTTTGAGTGAAATGTCTCAACATCTGTTGGATGGATTGCCTTGAAATTGCCACAGGATGAGTTGTAGTAACAAATTGATAATCCTTTAACTTTTCACCTAATGCTATCATCAGATTAAACGCATAAATTAGTCCAATACATTGTTTTAGAACCAGATACCCACAAAACCAATGACATTCCCATCAGCCTCAGCAGTAATTTGTGTTTGTACTGCTAAGAAGCAGTGCAAACAACTAAGATGTTTGCCATCTTAGTTTGCCACTAAGATGGCAAACATGGAAACATGTTAGCTCACTTACATGAGGATTAGCATGAAGTAATCTTTTTACCCCCTCTGTACTGAAATCTGTCCAAAACTCCTTACCAGACTGAGCTATGGAACTGTGACTGTGAGTATAAATTAATTTTAAACTTGAATTGTACTGCTTACAGTTGTTTCTCATAAATTGTCTTTCTTAGCTGTGCCATTGCACCTCTTGCATTGTTCATACATGTAAGAGGACCCATCCTAATTGAAACAGCTGTATCCTGTATTTGGACATGGGTGTTAAATGTGTGTATTTCTGTCATGCATGTAGCACAGACATACATACACACCCAGGGGAATGGCTGGTAAATTCTGCTGTAAAAAAAAAAAAAAAGGTTGTTACACAGATTCTGGCTTTAAAGCTTAATTTTGTGTTCGAGGTGTGGGTGAGGTCTGCCTGTCCATCCTGCCAGCTGAGAACAAACTACTCACTTACTTTCGTAAAACATTATACAAATTACAATTAAGAGTTAGAGCAGTCTTGTGGTTCGTTTCCATGTTTTTTTTTTCTCTTACTTCTTATGTGAGTGATGATGATCGGGAGAGGCTGACTAACCGTTCTGAGGACGGGGAGTTCTGGTAAATCTCACTGAAACCACTTTTTTCACCAAACTCCAAACACCAAACATTGGTTTGCAATCCAGTTTAATCTAATAAATGCTCCTGATATGAATACTGCAGCTACAGATAAACCCCAGTGCATTTTCCAGAGCTTTTTGCAACAGTCAAAAAGTAAAATAACATCAGTGAATCAGTTTTTTAAATTACGTTAGAAAGATCAAACTCACCACTTTTGTGGAGGACATTGAAGTGACATGAAATTTTTTGTAAATTTCTGTTTTACACTAGAGTAAGGAGGGTTAAGGTCAAAGGTCATAATGTCCAGAAAACAAAGTGACTTGAAGAAAAAGAAAAGCACATTTAAAGGAAAGGATGTCATTCATTTTGTCCATTTTCCTCATACTGCTTTGGCCACAGGATGCCATCTTCTGACTTCCTGCGCCATTATTCTCGCCTTGAGATCTGTAACCTCATCCCTGATGCTCTCACAGGCAACGAGTACAAGAAATGGGCAGAGAGTTTGAAGACACATGGAGAAGGGGCGTGTCAGCTGGTGGCTGCAGAAACTATCCAAGTACAACCAGTTTCATCATCTTCCCTCCAAATTTGAATCCATCGCATCCCCATCCATGTGTTATAAACCAACATACAAACCCCACTAACCCTTTCTTCACTTCCTTGATTCCTTCTGGATGAATCCTCATTTTGTCATTAAGCTGGATGAGGTGGATGATGACCCTGATGATGGTGAGGAGAGCTGCACATTCATTGTGGGCTTGATGCAGAAGAACAAGCGCCGTATGAGGAAAATGGGGGAGGACATGGAGACCATCAGCTTTACCATCTATGAGGTAAGGAGCTGCCTATAAGACAACAATGTCAGTTATACTTGTGTCAGTAGGGACTACGTTTGCAACATTTTCACCTATTCTCATATTTGATTTGTTTTTACCTTTTTTAGCTGCCTGAGGAGGTACGTATGCAAGGATGAAGGCTCTTGATGAAGTGGGAGCCCTCATTTTGCATGAGGAATGAGTATTCAAAGCAACTGTTGCATTATCGTTCATTTTTCAGCCCTGAAAATTCAAACTGCAGATAGCTACACAATATAAAAAAAGTAGTAGGAAGTCAGATGGATGGTATACAGCGCCCTCATGTGACCATACTGCATGTGTTTCATATTCCAGTACTCTGGCAAAAGGCAAGTTCATCTGAAGAAAAACGTCTTCCTGCACAGCTGTTCAAGCAGCACGCTCCGAGACTTCATCAACCTGCGGGAAGTGTGCAACCGCTTCTGTCTTCCTCCTGGAGAATACCTCATTGTCCCCTCCACCTTTGAGCCCAACAAGAATGGAGACTTTTATGTGTGGGTGCTCTCCGAGAAACAGGACGTTTTCCAGTACGTTTGTTTCACAAATAAAGAGGGAATTTCATTACGACAGAGAGAAAAATATTAGTAATCATATCATACAAAATGACCATATAACTATGACCATTTGTATGCATACATACATCAATGTACCCCTGTGTTTCATTCATTTTCAGGAGATGACATCAAAAGCAATGGGTTTAGCCTCGGGACAATCTGCTGGATGTACCCTTCATTCGTCTTCTTAGTTATGTCAGGAAGAAATTCACAACATCTTTAACCTCTTAACATCAGGCTTTCCCCTTTTGTTTTCCCTTAAGTGGCTTGAAAAGAATAGTGGCCCATTTTGGGAAATACACTTATTAGCATTCTTAGAGCATAACCTCTAAATAAAAATTCCAGAACATAAACTCTGAAAACAACGGGAAGCAGCTAGCGTGGCTTTGTCCAAAGGTATAACAAAATTTGCTTACCGGAACCTGTAAAGCTCACTAATTAAAGCATTGTATCTTGTTTGTTTAATCTGTGCAAAAACCTAAGGGTAAGCCTGATGTAGTTGCTATCTTTGGAAACATCTTTAGATTTCTGGATCTCCACTGGAAGCACCATTAGTGCGTATGAACCAAGTGTGATTGCACAGATTGCACAGTTTACTGACTGACCCACTAGCAAAGACATGTCTGGTAGATGACCAGAAGCTGCCATACATGACTGTGTGGGGGCATGTTGTGGTTTTCCTTAACATTTTCCTCAAAGAAAGATGGAAGCTGCAAGCTGGAACTGGTAGAATTTAAGATCCTGTGGACAAAGATTGAGAAGTGAGAGAAACTACTCTTCATTCACTGTATCCAAGTTATGTATGTAAGAACCACCTGTGAAGGTATTCCAAAATGTTTAAATGTTAATTAGATAAGCCTGATGCTTTCCTTAAAAAGTTTCATTTTCATATTTAGAATCAGTTTAATTAGTCATATGTTTATATCTCTTTGTACACAGAGGCCGCCGGTCTTTGATGGCAGATGATGTCACTCTTCACAGAGTACAACAGATCTGGACGTCACATTTAACATGGCAATTTCAGCGCTTCAGTAATTCAGTAATTTACCAGTAGATGTCAGAGTTCTCACAGAGTTGAGTTTGCTGCTTTGACGTCACTGACCGGGTTGTGGCCAGACTTGTAATGTGCTTGCAGCAGCATGAAGATTTCAACTCTCAGAGAGCTGTGCAGCAGCCATTTCCTGTCCTGTGTGGTTCAGGGTTGTGTTTCCCCTTTTACTACTCTGAAAATTTGCTGCTGGCTTCCATTAGCTCTGGTAGCCAGGCCACACCACAGTCACAATAGTAAACAACTCTTAACCCACCAAATGAGAGCATTCTGTGGGTAACTGTCATATTTTTTGCTGAATAGGCTGTCAACCATTTGACATATGCTAATGATTTTTCTGCTTTTCTTCACAAGTCACAAATTCCAGTGTTTGCAATGCAAGTGTTGGATGGTAAACTGACATGTGCTGACATTTGGGAACCCTGCTCTTTGGAACAGGATGTGGGACAGGCCTCTGACTCTAAAACAGTCACATAGAGGAGGGGTTTATTATGTACTGCATTCTCCAACAAGAGGACCTAAACTAAAACTCAGCTGAAAAAAGCAGAATATTATTCTCTTGTTAGTCAATAAGCAAGTTTAGCAGTTCTCACAGGAAATTACTATTTCTGTCATTGGCAATTTTAGCATTTTTCATTTTATGGTACAGCAGGGTTGCAAATGTTGGACTACACATTTTGCCTCAAAAGAACGCCGAGGAAATCATTTGAGTCTGCCCTAAATATCCTAAAATTTTTACTCACAAGTGATCACATCTGACTGGCATGACATCTCGGCATAACACAGAGAAATCATCAGGGTGTA